>PVIC010023554.1:0-26749 GCA_004025085.1 Thryonomys swinderianus | reverse complement strand
CAGGGGAAAGAGATCCTCGGCTCGCTTCTTCGGTTCACCGGCTTCCCGGGCCTCTCTGCTCCCCGGCCCTGGCCAGCGCGACGCCTTGCCTCAGCCTGCTTCAGCTAGCGACACAGCTACGCTTTTAACGATCGAATCGGTTCTACTGATTTTCGGAAGAAGTCCGATTTTTAAAAAAATACTACTTGGCCGGGCATGGTGGCTCACGCCTGTCATCCCAGCACTCGGGAGGCAGAGGCAGGAGGATTGCTGAGTTCCAGGCTTGCCTGGCCTACACAGTGAGCTCAGGGCCAGCCTGAACTACAAAGCGAGGCCCTGTCTCAAAAAAACAAAAACAAAAAAACTACTTAAAAAAAGAAAAAGAAGAGCCCAAAAGGAAAGTCTTCAATGATGTTGCTATTGCGGTGACAGAGGGAGGACAGGGAGATGGGGGCAAGTCAAACGGCGGCTCGGGCCGTGACAAGCGCCCGCAGCAGGCGCCCGGCGTCTTCCGCCTTCCGCTCTGGGGCTGGGGTTTGTGCTGAAGCGAGGCGCCGCGGACAGCTCTTTGCAAGCTGATGGTTTAGATCTCAGGGCGCCATCCGCTGCCGAGCTCAGGGGCCCAGAGGCTCTCGTTTGTGTCCTCCCCTCCCCCCGGCTTCACGGCTCCCTGCGTTTCTCCTCCGTTTCCTCCCGCCGGCTCTGCCCGCGTGGAGCCAGCCAAACATGGGCTGAACGTGCGAACCCGATCGACTCCCCGCTTCCGCTGTAGGTATGGAGCATATTTTCCCACTGTAACGTATTCCAGAAATATAGGAGGAGGACACAGATCCACCCGCCCTGATGGTCTCTGCTCCAGCTTTCCCCTCTCCAGCGCCCTCCTGCAGAGAAGCCCTCCCGGACACATACTTCCAAAGACTTACTACCTGTAGCCTCATGTAGAAACCAACCGTTTCCTTCGCCACAACCTCTAGAATCCCTCCCTGAGCTCCACACGAGCTAAGGGGCAGAGCACATCTCCAGAACCTCTTCTGACTTTGTGCTTGATCCACGACCTTAACTACTTATCTCTCCTACCTGTTAGACTGCCTGCTCTTTAAGACAACTTTTATTTACCTACAGAAAACTGCACAGAGACACAGTAAGTTCAATAGATGTTTGTCAAACTGAATGCAACGGAAGTTAAAGGGTGTCTGATTTTGTTCAGTGAAGCCAAAGTCAATTTAGAAATTGCTGTTGAAAGTAGTGGTGGCTCACCATTTTCCTTAACTAACCATAATTTCCTCCCTTCTTCAACAGAAGAGGGTAAATATGATTATTCAGAATTTTAAGCAACATTCTTACAACATACATAGAAAAATTAGGATGCTGTTATGCTTACCAAGCTCTTAAATGCTCATTTTAGTTTTTCTAACCAAAATATTGCACAAGACACCTTACTTTGCTAAAGGCAACATTTAAACTGTAGCAGTCATTTTTCTTCTCTTATGGATAAAGAACAACTAGGTTACATTTTATTTAATGGAGGTTTTCCTGTTTTTGCTTTTCCTGTTTCCTCTACTCTTATTTATTTCTTCTCCTGGATCTATTGTTCCCATTAAGTTTTCATGCTATCCCATTAACTCAAAAGAATTCTGTATGGTATAAGATTAAAAGAAAAGCATTTCCTCTCAATATTATCATGAGACATTTTTCTGGCAAAAGATATTTTTATTCTTCCTGTAGACTTTCAGTTTGTTCTCTATGATTTTCATAATTATTCTACTGTTATCAGTTCCCCCTCAAGGCCAAATTCAATTGCTTTGAGTTTATCTCCAACCTTTAGCATTGCTTTCATATTATTGGGTATCTAATTAGAGAAGGTTCTTTTATAAATGCCATTTCAGAGCCATAGCACTGGATGGCAAAGACCTGCTGTTACCTCCCCAGTCTCTTCTCTCAGGTTCTCCGGAAATAGCATTGGCTAAATAGTGAACGCTGTAGCTGTGTCGCAAAGATGAGAGCGCAGATCCATGTGTGAAACCCAAATTGAAATCACAGAAGGCAGGATTCACACTGCTAATTGTTGCTTAGCAATAAAATGTGCAAAACATGCTAACAGGACAGTGACACCGGCACCAGAGGGGTCTGGATCCACGCTGGCAGGAAGCCAGGGAATTAAAAAGCCAGCAGGAACTGCCAGGAAAGGAACTGCGCCTCTTCGGAGCCCAGAGAGGGCTTCAGTTCTCCTTCTGAGAAGAGAGTTCCTTTACTCCTTTGACAGGATGGCTGTAGTCCTTGAAGAGTCCAAGAAAATAGATATTCAGAGGCTTCCTACCCCAAGAGTCTCTGAAGGATATGTACATATCAACAACAACAACCAAAGGTTTCATCTCTTATTGTAAAAAGATCCTCAGTGAGAAGAGACATTAAAATCCCCGTGTGAGCCAGGCATGTGGGGCACAGCTTGTTTTAGAAGCCTGGGAGGCTGGGCCAGGAGGATCGTTAGTTCCATTGAGCCCTGGGCATCTTAGCGGCTTAGCAAGAGCTTGTCTCAAAATAAAAACACAGAGCTGAGGGTGTAGCATGATCCAAAGGCCCTAAACTTAACCTGCAGGCCCTAAACTTAACCTGTAGTGCCAAGAGAGAAGAAACCCTATTTCATTCCTCTACAAAAGGAGCCGAGCAGAGCCGGCCCCATGCTCACCGCCCCCACCACGCGAGCTCGGGGAGGTGAGGCTGAGACTCTCAAGGCCCGGAACCAGCGAGCCCCAGGGCACAGGAGTAAACTGCTAGTCTCACCCCGGGACCTGACTGCGGCTCTGTCTCGGATTCTGTTCCCCCTTCATCGGTTCCGGAGAGTCTTTCCAAGCTGTCAGGCTCCAAGTTGCCAGCACTGGCATCCATTTTCCTACCATCGCCAGCTTTGCTGATCACACTCAAATGCACAGCATGATGGCCAGGCCGGAACACGTGGGAGTTAAATACATGGAATTCGAGTTCACATTGAAGACTTTTTTTTAAGTCATATGAAAAATGTAACAGATGCTTTCAGGAAAGATAGTCCCCTGGAGAGCCGGGGGCGGGCCAGTGTTGAGCAACACAGTGTTGGGGAGTCAAAGCGTAATACGCTCTCCTTAGTACCTCGCCCCAAAACCCTTACTCAGCACATCTACATTCCTACCCCTTGCTAAGTACCTTGGGCTACACAAACTTTTATACGTGATCTCTTGTGTGTTGATAATGCCTGGGTACACAATAGATTACCTAAAACTAACAGATCAGCTTTGCCTACTGCTAAACCTTAGATCAACCAGGTCATAGAGTATTTTACTCTTTAATAGCTGGCATCTTTCACTCAGCATTCTGTCTAGGAGATTCATCTGTGCTGTGTATACTAATACATTTCGGTTTTTACTGCTGCGTAGTATTCTACTGTATGACTATAACATCATTTATTCATCCTCCTTTGAAAGACATTTAGGGTTCTCTTCCATCCCACTAACACAAAGAAAGCAGCTATAAACTACATGTCTTTTGGTAAACAGGAGCGTGTGTTTCTTCTAGGTATATATGTTATGTGTGTTTTTAGCTCTAGCAGATTAGGAAGCCAGCAGGAATTGCACCTCTTTGGAGCCCAGAGAGGGTTTCTACTTCAGTCCTACTTCTAACCTGAGAAGAAAGTTCCTTTACTCCTTTGACAGGACGGTTGTAATACTTGGAGATTCTAGGAAAACAGATATTCAGAGGCTTCCTACCCCAAGAGTCCCTGAAGGATTTATACATATCAACAACAACAAGAGGTTTCATCTCTTATTGAAAAAAGTTCCGTGAGAATAGACATTAAACCAGATTTCCAAGTGGTTTTACTGACCTACCAGAGATGGAATTTCACATACTCCATGTGTTTGCCAACATTTGCTGCCAATGGGCTTCTTAGTAAAGTACTACGGTTTTAATTTGCAACTTCTGAATTACTGAGGATGTTGTATACTTTTGTTTTTTTGTTTTGTTTTGTTTTGTTTTGAGACAGGGTCTCGCTTTGTAGTGTAGGCTAGCCCTGAGCTCACTATGTAGCCCAGGCAAGCCTGGAACTCAGCAATCCTCTTGCCTCTGCCTCCTGAGTGCTGGGATGACAGGCGTGAGCCACCACGCCCAGCACTGTGGTGTGTGGTACTGATTGCTGGTGGGCATAGTGACTCACACCCAGTATTGTTGTATGTGGTTACTGGGGATCAAACAGGGGACCTTGCACTTGCCAGGCAGGCACTGGAACCACTGAGCTAAATCTCTGGCCCTGAACACTTTTCAATCAGTGGTGTCCACATTTTCCTAGGTTAAACTTTTTTTTTTTTTTTTTGAGACAGGGTCTTGCTTTGTAGTTCAGGCTGACCCTGAGCTCACTATGTAGCCCAGGCAAGCCTCGAACTCAGCAGTCCTCCTGCCTCTGCCTCCCGAGTGCTGGGATGACAGGCGTGAGCCACCACACCTGGCACTGTGGTATGTGGTATTGATGGTTGGTCGGCGTGAGTCACCACGCCCAGCATTGTATGTAGTTACCGGGATCAAACTCAGAACCCTGCGCTTGCAAGGCAGGCGCCAAAACCACTGAGCTAAATCTCCGGCCTTAAACATTCTTTTTGATAATAAAGTTCTACAAGATCTCTTTGAACAGGACTGGAGTTTCAAATGATCATGATGCAAACCTGCTCATTTTGTTGGCAAGAAACTACTTTTATGACAATTATATAAAGTAGGTACTATTTGTATTACTTAGCTATTGCTGCATAACAGGATAACTACAAGCTTCACAGAGTAAGAGAGCATATACTCCAAGGCGGGGCCAGTTGGAACAAGCCTGGGCAATAAATCAGAGACTCACAGGAACCAGAAGGCAGGAAAGGATAGGGGTATCACAGGAAAAAGAGGAGATCGGTCCTGGGACTACTTGAGTGCGGGACCAGGGAAAAGACTGAACAGCCAGGACAGCTTGAGAAGTCCACACAGCACTGAGAAGTCCAACAAGTCAGAGACGCATCGATCCAAAGCAGCAGCTGATGGAGAATTACAGTCATTTCCAAGCAGTGGCTTCAGCACATTAAGATGAATGAAGTATGGCGGCCTGACTCTAATCAATACATCTGAAACTCCTCAGAAGAATAAATCTTAACCAAAGTAGTTAATCACCTTTGCTTGGCAATGCCTCTCAAAATAAATGATTTAAGCAAATATATATTGTAAATGATTTAAGCAAATATATATTATTAGCCTAGAAATCCCTCTCAGCAGAGATCATCAGTGAGATCTAAATGGAAGAAGGGTTTTCAAAACCAGAGAGCAACACATTTTTAGGACACCTTCCTTATTCCACCCGAGTCATAAATCCTAGAGCTCGAGCTTTTAGTCGCTCCCATCCGTGATGAGCTGTGAGACAGCACGTGGTGGGAATCATCGGACTTTGAAGCTCAAGACCACAGTCTCTGACCCAGCTGGACCCTTGCGAGGTCTCAGGATGTGCAGGAGAGAAAAACCTCGAGCTTCAGGGGAAGAAGGCTGCATAAAAGAAGCAGCTTTTATAAGATCAAGTTGCTGTCCAACATTCTGGCTGTTTGCCTCCATACCTGTCTTTCAGTCATTCCAGACAAACTCAGCACAACGTGTGGGGTAATGAGAAGACCCATCACCTGAACGCCATCCGGACGGTGGCTTTGCACTCACGCCAGGCCTGGAGTTAGAATCCTCTCTCCTCAGCTTGCAGAACGGCAGACCACAAAAAACGGCTTCACTTAGTCACATCTATTTCCTCAGACCTAACACAGTCAGCAGAAAAGAGCTAATGCATAAGGTGTGTAGAAGGAGAAAATAAGGTAATGTATGTCACAGGTTTCACTTAGAAAATAAACAATACAATTTTAAAAATCCAAGAGAAAACACACCCATGTATCATTTTCCAACTGTGCTTTTCCTGCAGTGACAGAGGTACCTCTCTCTAGTAGCAGAGCCACAGTGTGGATGAATTTGATCCCTTTCTCTGGAGTATCTGCTTCCCTGAGAGAAGGGACGATGAAATCACCTTTAGGTACATCTTAATTATCTATGTATTATATTCATGAGAAATGTTTTATGTGGTCAAATATACAGGTTTCCAAATAGTAATAATTAAAAATATTTATAGCTATACTCTCCACCTGACAATTGAGAACTTATATGTATGCCTTTATGAGTTGTAATACACAGTTTAATATTGTATATCAAATGGAGCATTGCCATCCAAAACAATGCCTGATACATGATATATTTGTCTTTTTCTATATTTTAGACACATTACATTTTTAAATTATCCTTTGCATGTCATATTGAAAATAGTAGAAATCTTTTGGTCCTACTAAACTTTGCACAGACCATAAGGAATTTTATATGATCTTTATCAAAGCCAAGAAAAATACTATAAATAAGTAAATACCCACTTGAATTTTTAAGAAAAAATGCAAGATTTCAAAGCATCCTATATAATATATTCAAGAAGTTATAACTTTTCAGGCATTAGAAAATCTTAGCTACATATTTTTTTTAAAAATTGATTACATGTGTTATATTTGAATATGTGTAATAAACACCCCAAAAGTCATATTATCTCATGAGAGATATGTCCAGTAACAGGTTCTATGTCCAAAACAACTCTTAACCAAAGAAAAAAATTCACTAACCAGAAGTTGCCGAAAAAAAGAGTGAATGCCTTCCAACTCACACACATTTAAAGCAAAAGTAAAACCTACTTTCCACTCTGTGTGTGCACGCACACACACACTCAGACCTAACTTTTCAGCTGCTACTCAGACCATAGGAGACAAATATTCAAGTATGTACAATACTCACCCCCTTTTCCACAGGATGCATTTCAAGACCCCCCAAATCTCTGTAACCAAAGATAGTACTCCACTTTTGCTGTTTTTTTCCTATACGTATATTCCTATGATAAAATTTAATTTTAAGCACAACAGATTAAGAAGAAAATAAAACAATCATAATAATATACTCTAATAAAAGTTACATAACTATAGTCTCTATCTCCTCTATTTTAAAATATCTTATTGTACTTTCATCTTTTCACATAAAATAAGCACTTTATGACTTCTCTCTGGCATATCCAAATTGTGATCACTACTATGATTGCACTTGTGAGCCATTATTAAGGAAAAAGAGGTTACATGAAGACCAATAGCAAAAGAAACTCCAAGAACTTCATAAACACATGACATGGAATAACATTCTCCTGAACAACCAATGGATCACAGACAAAATTATGGAACTAATTAGACAGTTTCTACAATTAAATGATAATGCCAGTACAGTAAACAGGAATCTATGGAACGTGATGAAAACAGTGCTATGAGGAAAATTCATAAAAGGAATGTACACACTAGAGAAACAGAGCAAGCTCAAATAAAAAACCTAATGCTGAACCTCAAACTCCTAGAAAAAGAAGAGCAAGACAAACCCAAAGCTTAGACTAGAGGTGAAATTATAATGATTAGAAGAGAAATAAATGCAATGGAGACCAAAGAAATTATTCCAAAAAAATCAATGAATCAAAGACTTGGTTCTTTGAAAGAATAACCAAAATTTATGTGTCCTGTACAGGTACAAATTTTTAATGTTGAACGTGATCATAATGTATATGTAAAATGTACCAATAAACTCAATTTAAAAAAAAAAAGGCCATCTCTAAATACTACCAGATTAGGGTTTAGGGCTTCAACAGATGAATTTAGGAGGAAGGTGTACAGCATTCATTCCATAACAGTAACAGACTAAAACTTGGATCTATACCTCCTTTAAAAAGCATTTAAAATAAATTCATTAAATTCTGACAGAATAATAATATTACCTATTTTTTCCACTGTCATTTATCCAACAATTGGGCCTAAATGAGTGAATACCTGTTTGAATACATGAGTGTTTGCTTAGTGAAATGATGCAGAGTCTGAAGAAAACTGAATGCTTGTTGGCACAATAGTATTATGCTAAGATCATTTATGCAGTCTGTTTCATACTGGCTCCTGTAAAAATTAATTTAAAACCCTGCCACAGTTTTTACTTTAAGATCAGTTGGATTCCTTTCTCTTATCCTCATTCTTTTACTAGTTAGACAACTTCTGTCTCACTGTAACTACCTTGCCAATTCTGCAAAATAGAAGCAGTTTCATTTCAATATGAAGATGAAGAGTTAGGAATAATCATGCAAATCTACAACACAGAAATGCTAACAAAAGTACAGGCTTAAAATCTAAAGGAATTTAAAGTAAAATAAAATAAAATATCCATACTGTGTGCTTCCATTTATAAGATAAATTAGCCTATAGTGAAACAAACCTTTAAATTGACTTATGCGTGGGGAGACCAACCAGGAGAGGGCACAGAGAACTTCCTGGGATGATAGAAAAATGTATTTTCATAGGAATGTGAAGTACAGATATTATGAATTTGTCAAACTACACAAGATTTATGCTTTTCATTACATATAATTTTTACCCCAAAAACTACTATAAAAAATATATTGAGAGGGCCTGGGATTTAGCTCACTGCAATTGCCTCCCAAGTACTGGGATTATAGACATGAGCCACCATGCCCAGCTAAAATTCAGTGGATTTTAGCACAGTGATAAAATTGTACAACCATTATAATCAAACTTAGACCATCTACCCACTAGCTAGTATCTCCCAATACCCCCATAAATTTAGACAACCACTGAGTTACTCTCTATCTTCATAGATTTTCCTATTCTAGGAATGTTTTTCTTTTTTCTTTATTCAAAATATAACATGCTGGTAGCAACAATAAAGACCTAAACATATTCAGAGAAATGGAAATCATGTAAAAAGAACTCTTACACCATGTAGGAGTGAAAATAGAAACCAACAGCAGAAATATACTTAGAATACAATAATGAGTTTTTTCTACATTTTTCTTATTAACTTTTTCATATAAAGAAAATTATGTGATATACAAGCTTATATATCTGATTTACTTCACTTAACATTATGGACTCAAGGTGCATCCATGTTCCTACAAATGACTCATTTATCTTTATTTGCAGCACTTAGCATTCACTGAATTTAAATATATTTTTTAATCCATCCATCTATTGATGGGCATGTATGATGTATCCAAGATTTAGTTAATATGAATTTTGCTGCCATAAATGTGGATATACATACAGCACCATGGTATGATGTTTTTAAATCTTTGGGGAAGATACCTAAAAAGAGAATAACTGAGTCAGATGAAATTTCTATTTTTAGTTTTTTGAAGAATCTCCATACTAGTTGCCATAGTGGATGTATCAGTTTTACTCCTACCAACAATGAAGAAGGATTCCTTTCTGCCTAGTCTCCCCATAATTTTGTTTTGTTTTGTTTTGTTTTGTTTTGTTTTGAGACAGGGTCTCGCTTTGTAGTTCAGGCTGGCTCTGAGCTCACTATGTAGCCCAGGCAAGCCTGGAACTCAGCAATCCTCCTGCCTCTGCCTCCCAAGTGCTGGGATTACAGGCGTGAGCCACCACGCCCAGCACTGTGGTATGTGGTATTGATTGTTGTTGGGCATGAGTCTCCACGCCCAGCATTTTATGTGGTTACCGGGATCGAACTCAGGACCTTGCGCTTGCGAGGCAGATGCTGGAACCACTGAGCTAAATCTCTGGCCCTAGTCTCCCATAATTTGTCATCTGTTGATTTCTTGATAGTAGCCATTCTTTCTGAGTAATATGAAATCTTAATATTGTTATAATTTGCATTTTTTCAAATGGCCACCAATGTTGAACATTTTTTATGTGTTTATTGTATTTCCTCATCTGAAAAGTGTCTATTCATTTCAGATGCCCACTTTTGATTGGGTCTTTAAATTTAAGGAGGTCTAATTTTTTTTTGAGTACTTCAAATATTCTAGATATCAGTTCTCTGTCTGAGAAGTAGCTAGCAAAAAATGTTCCCATTCTGTAGGTGGACTCTTTGTTCTGGTGGTGGTTTCCTTTGCTGTGCAAAAGCTTTTTAGACTTAGGGCTATACTAAAAAGCTGCAGTGATCAAAACAGCATGGTATTTGGGGCAAAAAAGACTTAGAGCTCAGTGGGGCAGAATAGAAGATACAAAAACAACTTGAGGCACACTCACCTTATAAATCTTTGACAAAAAGGCTAAATATCTTTGCTGGGGGAGCAATAGCCTCTTTAACAAATGGTGCTGGGGAAACTCACCGTACACATGCTGAAGGCTGAACTCAGACCCCTATCTCTCAGCATGCACTAACCAAAATCCAAATAAACCAAAGATCTCAACATCAGAACAGAAATGCTTAATTGCTGAAAGACAACATAGGTAAAACTCGGGAAGACATAGTTGTTGGCAAAGATTTTCTCAATAAAACCCCAGCTGCACAAGAAATAATGTGAAAAATTAACAAATGAGATCACATTAAATTGAAAAGATTGTTCACAGCAAAGGAAACCACCAATAAAGTGAAGAGACAACCTGAAGAATGGGAAAAAACGTTCACAGGTACTCCACAGACCATGGACTAACATCTAGAATATGTAAAGACCTTATAATTTCATTTGCTAACTCTTGATATCATTTTTGTAACTCCAACTGGAATTCTGTTCAAAAAGTCTTTGCCTACACCTATGACTTTAAGAGTTTTACCTATTTTATTTTCCAGTAAATTGTTTTCTTAATATTAAGGTTTTTAATCTTGTTTTGTTTTGTTTAGTACACAGTGAAAGATAGGTGTCTAGCTTCAGTCCTCTGCATGTGGATGGCCAGTTTTCCCAGCATCATTTGTTAAAGAGATTATCCTTCTTCTAATATAGTTCTTGGTCCCTTTGTCATGCAGCTGAATGTGTCTGGGATTTATTTCTGCATCCTGTATCCTATTCCATTTACCCATATGCATATTTTTGTGCCAGTAACATGCTGTTTTGATCATTATACCTTTGTAGTATAATTTGAAGTCAAACAGCTCTTGCTTCGCTCTACCCTTTATTATACAATGGCAGGGCACTTAACATCTCTGATTATCCTTCACTAAAATGGAATCAAAATATCACCCATCCAGGAGGTAAGGGAGGGAAAAGAAGCACAAAAAGAATCACAGTGCATTATATGTACCAACTCCTCCTGATGAATGTAGTCATTATGTACTACAAACACATACTAATAAAAAAGTGTTATTTTAGTAAAGTTGAGTGAGAAAGAAAAATGAAAAAATCATGGAGTAAGTACTCAATAAGTTACCAGTTTTTTCTGCTGGGAACTTCTACACATTATCACATTTAATCTTTACCATCACTATGAGGAAAGTCTAATCATCCTCCATTTTACATTTCAGAAAGTAGAGGCCTAACCGTTAGTTTGTAGGTAACCCCAGAATGAAAGCCTGCTCTGACTGACTACAAAGTGCACACTCAGTTCTCTGAGACATATTCACTATAGGAAAAACACGCAGGAATAGAAAAGAGAACAGCAATTCAGCCTCTTATCAAACTGGAGTTACAATGACCCGGCAGCAGCTAATGCTCAAAGAAAACCTATTGATCTTAGCCTGTATTTTGATGATTTCATTTGTATCTTTTTATTAAATGACAGAATAACTTGACATGACATTTTCATTATTACCTCAAACCATAATGCCAAAGGACTGCTCGTGACATGTCAATTATATGCTGTTACAGTGAGGACCCTTCACCCACCTATCATTTCCCACCGCTGGCGCCTGTATCACTACTAGCACTGGCATTATTAAGGCACATCTAGACATCTTTGTGATCGAGTCCATCATGCTTTGCTTTTAAGGCAAATATCATAAGTTCAAGTTGAGGCTTTAAAAAGCCATCAACCAAAAATTACATAGTACATTTCAACTCCTGTACTTTAGTAGAATGCTAATCCTGTCATTTTGCACATGAGAGAACTCAGACTCAGTGATTCCCAGCATTTCTGAATGCCTCACACCGTAGCTCCGAGACTCAAAACTGAAAATCGTTAGCCAGTGTAAACAGTCATAATTGCTGCTATAGTAGATGAGAAAGGAAAAACTAACAAATCTGGGTCACAAACTAACTAGGCCTGCTTGTTCTAATCTATTTTATAAGTTGGTTCCAAACCCACAGACTAATCAGTTTACCTGCAAATGGCTGTATGAAGAACTATTTAAGTATATTTAAAACATTGACCTCTACAACTCAACCTTAGCTGCACTCAGCAGAACCCAAATAAATGTTTAAGGAAAAAAGGGGGAAAGGAAAGCAAGAGGTGGTGTTTTCTAAGGCTGTCTCTGATTAGCAGCCAGTACGTTGCTTCTAACCCTCAGAAAAGTAAAGATTCTGGCACTTGCTTTGTAAGTGCAAGGTCCCAAGTTTGATTCCCCAGTACAAAAAAAAAAAAAAAACACAGATGAATAAAAAGAAATGGTGAGGGGCCAGGCACTTAACTCAGTGGTTCTGGCATCTGCCTCCCAAGCACAAAGTCCAGAGTTTGATCCCTGCTACCACATACCACAATACCAGGCATGATGACTCATGCCCATAATCCCAGCACTTGAGAGGCAGAGGCAGGAGGATTGCTGTAAATTCAAGACTTGCCTGAGCTGCATAGTGAGCTCAGGGCCAGCATGAACTACAAAGCGAGACGCTATCTCAAAAAAAAAGAATGGAAGAAGTGATAACCAAGAGCAATATGGCTGCTACAATGAGGTCATGAGTTTAATTAATCACAACCACACACTTTGCTTTGAAGATGCTGGGAAGTTAGTAGGCGCCTCGCCTGGGGCTGTGCATTACACAGCTCTAAAGTGCTAGGAATTACTGCTGCTGTTACTGTTCGACATCATTCAGTACATGTCCCAGAGCCTCACACATGAATTAGTCCACCGATGACTTTATAGCTAAATATGACTTAGGAGGTGAATCCTGGTTGGAGGAGATGGGTTGCTGGGGCCGTGTTCTGGAAGGACGATCTCCCTTCCTCCTCCCTGATTTCTCTTCGTTTCCGGGCATTCTAGAAGCAAGCCTCCTCTGCAGTGCCCCTCTGCCATGCTGCCCTGCTTTGCACCCAGCTGATTATGGACCAAAACCTCTATAAACCGGGCACTGCATCTGAGCCATGAGAGTGTAGCTGAGACAATAAAGCCCCGGTCACATCATGCAAAGACCTTGGTTTATTCAAGGTACACAGTCGTCACTAGTGCAGGGTTAGCTCTTATAGACAGACGGATACAAACGGCGCAGGGATTAGGGCAGAGGGGCCTCTCCACCCCGGGAACAAGGGCACTTCCCAACCTGGGATCGAAGAAACTTTCCTCTTCACTCACAGGTACACATGAAGAGGGCATGGAGCCCCCTCGAGTGGGAAGTGCAAGAAAATTAAGAAGATCCAGTAAAGAAATTGTTCCTCTTCCATCATACAGATAAAAGAGAAAGGTAGAAAATACCCCAAGAGAGGGAAACATGGGGGAAATAAAGAGGAGACACACAAAGAAGCCTGGTCATTTTACTCTAGGCAGCTGGTTAAATAGAGATTGATATATAGTCGGAGAGGGACTGGGCTCTCAAAGAAATCAGCAGAATAAAGACATCAGAATTATGGCTGAAGGGGCCGGAGGGTTAGCTCAGTGGTTCTGGCGCCTGCCTTGCAAGCGCAAGGTCCTGAGTTTGATCCCCGGTAACCACATACAATGCTGGGCGTGGAGACTCACGCCCACCAGCCATCAATACACAGTGCCAGGCATGGTGGCTCACGCCTGTCATCCCAGCACTTGGGAGGCAGAGACAGGAGGATTGCTGAGTTCAAAGGTTGCCTGGGCTACATAGTGAGCTCAGAGCCAGCCTGAACTACAAAGCGAGACCCTGTCTCAAAAGAAAAAAAAAAAAAAAAGAATTATGGCTGGAGACACAACTGAAGACCAGGCCCACACCCCTCCCCAAAGGTTTATAGGCAATAACTTGAGATTATGCTATAACTGGTATCACCTGGTCCAGTAAAGTCCAGCTGGGCATCAGTCACCCAGGTAGGAGACCAGAGCATCTGGATCCATCCCGTTCCAAAGTGCCTTGTTCTTTCCATGTACAGGACCCACATCCCTAATGAACAATATTAGCTGAGCAGCTGTATTTGCAACCCTGTAGGTAGCTGTAGTTTGACCCAGGTTGTAACCACAGTGTGACTTTGCTCATTAAAGTACTCCTGACAAAAGACCTCGGCGATGACCCCACCCTGTCTCTCGGGAACTCTTCCTACTCCTCAATAAATTTGTCTGACTCTTCACCTCCTTCGGTTACAGGTGAGTTAGTTAGACATCTTGTAGGCAGTTAGACAGGCTAACCCTCAAAAAGTCCACATGGGGGCCGGAGATTTACCTCAGTGGTTCGGCGCCTGCCTCCCAAGCGCAAGGTCCTGAGTTCGATCCCCGGTAACCACATAGAATGCTGGGCGTGGAGACACGCCCACCATCAATCAACACCGCATACCACAATGCCGGACGTGGTGGCTCACGCCTGTCATCCCAGCACTCGGGAGGCAGAGGCAGGAGGATTGTTGAGTTCGAGGCTTGCCTGGGCTACACAGTGAGCTCAGGGCCAGCCTGAACTACAAAGTAAGACCTTGTCTCAAAAAAAAAAAAAAAAAAAAGTCCACATGGAAGGAGCCAACATGGAGGACAATCAAAGAGACCTGCGCTAAAAGTTAGCATTACCAAAGGAAAAAACTACCCCACTCTCGTAGGACAAACAGCAGTGCTTGATATTCTAAGTAGATGTCAGTCTCTCAGAGTAGAAGGCCAAGATCTTGACCCACCCCTCCCAGAAAGGACCCCTGCCTGAAAATTCTTATTCACTTGTTATGTGATTTCCTCTCTCACTGGATTCCCCTTCAATCAATATTAATCTTATTGGTTGATCATAGTTTGTTCACCTTTTTTAATCTTTTTTTTTTTTTTTTTGCTTTTTGAGACAGGGTCTCTCTTTGTAGTTCAGGCTGGCCCTGAGCTCACTATGGTGCTCAGGCAAGCCGCCGCGAACTCAGCAATCCTCCTGTCTCTGCCTCCCGAGTGCTGGGATGACAGGCGTGAGCCACCACATCTGGCATTACCTTTTTTAATCTTATTAGTCACCCCCCCTTTGAACCTGCTTCACCTCATGTCCTTGTTCCATAAATATTCCTGGAAAAAATGATCTGGGGTCTCCCACTTTTGGGTCCCCCTTCTGTCCCTCTTAGGCAGAAGCTTTCTTTCTCAATAAAATTTTCCTACTCCTTTTTTTGTTTTTTGGAGACAGGGTCTTGCTTTGTACTTCAGGCTGGCCCTGAGCTCACCATGTAGCCCAGGCAAGCCTTGAACTCAGCAATCCTCCTGTCTCTGCCTCCCGAGTGCTGGGATGACAGGCATGAGCCACCATACCTGGCACTGTGGTGTGTGGTACTGATTGCTGGGGGCGTGAGTCACCACGCCCAGTACACGCCCAGCATTGTATGTGCTTACTGGGATCAAACTCAAGACCTTGTACTTGCAAGGCAGATGCTGGAACCACTGAGCTAAATCTCCGGCCCAAGATTTTCCTACTCTTAACCTCCGTCATTCCTAAAATTCATTGTTCATTTTTAGAGAACACAAACCCATGTTTCAGGTATCCAGCAGGTTGAGAGCTAAGTTTGCTTCCCTGTATCACTTTGCCCTTTGGAATTCATTCTTCAGTGTCAGGGAACACGAGCGTGGTGCATTTGACATCAAGCTGGGTGGGATTTTATTTTCCCCTGTGTCAATTTCCATGTTCTTGCCAGTGACCCAGGTCTCGCTGGGGCATCTTTCCTGTTCTACAATACACTCTTGGTTTTCTCTAAAAGTAAGACTTGGCTTGTGCGTAGTTTCTCACTGTTCAGGTTGAGTAGGAAAAGCAAAATCTCCCTGGGCCACTAAAAATGAAGAAAATTTGGGTTACACTCTCAATTGAGGAGCAACTTCCCTAAACAGTACAGTCTTCCAAATAAAAATGAAGTGCTCAGCCAACATTTGAAGACAACATCCAAACTCCAGTGCTTCTTTGAGTTTTCTCCAACATCTCGCCCTCAATAACAACAGCAACCATTTATTATCCCGAGCTATATAATAAGCTCAATATGCTAATGCCCACAACAAACATAAAGTACTGTCATTGCATATATGAGCAAACAGGCTCCAATATCACATGGAGTCATTCACCTAGAGGTAAACAAGGAGTACATAATCAAAGTGGGTTTTCTACTGGATTTCTGTGGCCTCAGTAAGTAGGATCTTGACCATAGATGGGATGTAAGGTCCACCTCTATCCCTCACATTGGATGTAAAAATACAGCTCCAGGGCCAGAGGGTTAGCTCAGTGGTTCCGGCGCCTCCCTCGCAAGCGCAAGGTCCTGACTTCGATCCCTGGTAACCACATACAATGCTGGGCGTGGAGACTCACGCCCACCAGCCATCAATACCACATACCACGGTGCAGGGCGTGGTGGCTCACGCCTGTCATCCCAGCACTCGGGAGGCAGAGACAGGAGGATTGCTGAGTTCGAGGCTTGCCTGGGCTACATAGTGAGTGAGCTCAGAGCCAGCCTGAACTACAGAGCGAGACCCTGTCTCAAAAAAAAAAAAAAAAATACAGCTCCAAAGAGGCGAAGGTATGGGTGTCAGTCCAGGGTTCCGTTGCATTAAAAAATCCCAGGATATTAAGTCTGCCCCTTGTGCATGGGAACTGTGAGCACAAGTCATACAAACCACCAGTGCCTGCAGCTGTCACAAATGGTTAAATTAACTTCATCACGGACTGGAGGCTTAGGCTTCCACCGCACACTTTGGTGTAACCGGTTTGGCCTTCTGCCTCTTACTAACGGAGCAAGATCTTCCCCTTCCACCCTGGAGGGAGAAATCTCTCCGTGACTGCTGGCAGCGTGCCTTTAAAATTACAGGACCTCGGAGCCGGCCCTTGAAAGGTCCGACAGAGAGGCCCCAGGCACACGCTGCCCTCCAGCATCTCTGACTGCATCTGCTGAAGCTGCTGTTCTTAAGATTCCTCCATTAAAATGCATCTCTGCCAGACTGAAAGCCTAAGCCGGCTTCCCACGGAGTTCCAGATGTGGCCTCCGGCCGCTGGATTCACAGCACCTGCCAGAGCCTGGTCGGTCCAACTGCATTCTCAGCGAGGCTCCCTGGCCGCCCCTGGCTTGTTGCTGCCCAGCCAGGCCCCGGCATGACTCGCTCCCTCACCACACATGCTCCCTCCACTGGCACAGCTCCCTCGTCCTTCACAGGACATTCCGATGGCATTTGTCACCCGTGCCAGCTTACTTCGTAGGAAGAAGCCGAACACAGCATCCGTGGCGGCCCAGCACAACAGACATAAATCTGCAACCGAGAACCACAAGTCTCTGTCTTAGAAGTTGAAGTTTTGTGCCTTTGGTAGAGATTCCTCCAATTTCTTATCTGCCAAA
Organism: Thryonomys swinderianus; assembly: GCA_004025085.1. Lineage (NCBI taxonomy): Eukaryota > Metazoa > Chordata > Mammalia > Rodentia > Thryonomyidae > Thryonomys > Thryonomys swinderianus. The sequence goes on along the minus strand of PVIC010023554.1, from coordinate 9,290 downwards.
ATTCTAGAATCAGTTGTCTACAAATGTGTTCTCCATACATTTGCCATCCAGTTCTCTCTCGTCTCCAATCAGCCTTCTGTGGCCACCCGTCCACGGAACTTTCTACACAGTAAGTCAAATTTCCCTTCCTCAGGCCTCGCTCTCCTAAATCTCTACCGCGTTGGTCAGTCTTCCACACTCCTGGCCTCAGCTTCCTGGAGAGCCCTCCACCTCCTCCGCCCTTTGGGTGTTCCCGGCTGCAAATGACAGACACCATCACACACTCGAAAGGCCTGCCTTTTCCAGGTCAAGCCTCAGCCACCCCTCATCTAGCACGATCACAAAATCCTCTCAGCCCAAGCTCTGGTTCATCAGTATTCTCCTTGAATGTCTCAGCGAGGGGAGCAAACCCAAGCCGATGTGGAAAAACCCAAGATGGCTTCCCTTTCAGCTTTGTAGGCAGTCTCAAGCTCCAGAGATGATCCGTCATGGTCACAGTCAACAAAATCTCCTGAATTCTCATTTGTGAATATTTACTGAATTGCTTTCTTCCATCTTGACCTTGCGTCATGTATTTTTTTTTTTGTCAACCCAAATATAGGATTTTATACTTATCCCAGTTACATGTTAACATCTTCATTTCAATCCTATTTCACAGCCTGTCAAGACCCTTTTGAGCTTTAATGCTATCATCTATCACATTAACCCTTCTTCTATTGAGTTGTCTACAAATTTGATAAGCATCCCTTACATCATTTTCTCCTTTCTGTGTCAATTTCAGCTTGGAGACAGCTGATTTTTCAAATGCAAGTTAAAGACCTTTTCACTGCCTCTCGGCTGCTCTGTGCATTATAGGGTGTGCGATACCGCATGTCACCAGGGCCCCTTCCTGCCCAGCTGAGGCTGCTGGTCCTGCCATTTAGCATAGTGGTTCTCAAACCTTAGTGGACATCCACATTACTCTTGAAATTGTTAAGAGTGCTTATTCTCAGCCCCATGCATCAGTAATTTTGATTCCGTTAATTGGAGAGTTATCAGAGTCTTCAACAGGCACCCTAACAAAATAAACTGCATGCAGTATTTGAATGCTTCTTTATGACCACAAGTTCTTGCCTTTCTGAACTAAGAAGGGGATGTGGCAGGTGGAACAACTTACACTTACTGCCTTCTCAGCTCTCAAACTCTTTAGGAATTTAACATAATGTTATGCTGCCTACGCTTAACTACTGTTCATTCACAGTTCTAGGTAACTTCACGTTGCAGGTAAATAGTACTGAATGTCTCCTTAAACATCATACAATTCCAAATTATTTAATAAAGTGAAAGAATTAAGTGCCTTTTATAGTCCAAAATTTAAATAAGTTATTTGGGGGTTTTAATTTATATGTCTTTCACCAGAGACACGTAAAAAATTCTTCTGGTCCCATATTTACAAAATGTTACATCTCAGTTGTCAAAAAGAATTTCAACTGTTTCTGTATTTTCTTTCTAGTTTGTCTCACTTTAAATTTAATTTTGTATTTATATCTAACTTAGCATCATTGTACAGCTTTTAACATCATGGGTTGAGTGACCTAGTTTTCTTATACTCATTGCTTTTAAAATATTTTATGTAGGAAGATTCTTTCAGCAATAGATATTTTAAGTTTTAATAAGTCTGTCTCACTTTCTTTAAAATCCTTCATTCTGCTTAACCATCCTTATTCTCATCTCTGGACTTTCTTTTTTGGTCCCCTGGTTTCAGAGTGCCTGACACCCAACCTCCATGCAAAAGTGGGTCACAGGAATGTTCACAATGCAAAGATCTGTGTCACTACCAGCAAGTAAAAGACCTACCCAGTGTCCCCTGGGTTCTAACTCCTCATCCAGGGACCCAAAGGATTCTCAGCAGCCCCTGTCAGGGACCTCCGATAACCTACTTACAACACTTAGGTCATTTTTCTTTTGCTCTCTGTGTCAGAGCAGAAGTCTGTTATGTTATGACTCCTAGTTCAAGGATGCACACGTTCCAAAACATGTGTTTCATTCTTCTTAACCTAAACTGACGCTACAGCTACCTCCATGCAGCCCAACTGCATAGTAAAATCATCTATCCGGGACACAATGATTCATTCCAGGCAGAAAGCGACAGTGGTGATGGTTACTGTTTATTTAGTAATTGCTACATGGCATATTCTATAAGTGAAACAGATGATAGAGAGGTAAGTAGACAGATGACAGATGGACGGATCACAGACAGACAGGCGGATTAGTCCACCTGTGCTCGTATGACAAAATACCCCTGTGCAGGTAACGTACACAGAGTAACAGGGCAGCCCCACAGGTCTGGGGCCGGGACCCGAGACCCACATACGGGCCTTTGGACAATGCCTTCCTAGTGGACCCTCCGATGGCACAAAGGACGGACGCTCTGTCCTCAGCAGCAGCACAGAGTAACCCACTGCCACAGGCCTTTTATAATCCACTCACAAAGCAGCAGGGAACAGGCCTGAATCCCCGCCCAGAGGCTCCACCTTCCAATCCCGCCGCCCCGAGTAGCTTTTAGTATGAATTCTGGAGGAGTGACGGCGTCCAAACCTCGGCAGCAGGCGTGAGCGCCCTTCTTTTACAGAGAAAGAACCGGATTTCGCTGCCCTCTGCACTACTCCACTCAGTCCTTCCGCCGAGGGACCCAGGGAGCGCGGTGCGCCCGCGGAGATGGCCGCTAACAGCGAGGACTGTGTCGGCCGCAGGGCGGCTGCTGCCCGAAGCCTGCGGTTAGGGCTCTTCTGAGGTTCGCCCTCTGCTGAAGAAAGCCCGGCCACACTCGGTACCTCCCAGAAGGGGTGGGGGAGGGTCACTCTGCCCGCCCAAGTCCAAGGTGGCGCTCAAGGGTCAACCCGCTCGGCTCTGCCAGGCTGTGACACTGGCCACCTTCTCCCCTACCTTACCTACTTTCTTCCCTTCCCTATGCATGAGGATCCTGAGAATAAACTTTCTCACCAAGGTCTGTTTCTTGGAAAACCTGACCTACAGCATTAGTTTGCAGTAGAACATACCAACTTTTATTTATCTTTCCTCTTTACCAAAAAAGCAAAGAAGTTTTCATAGATATGTAAAATAAGACAGGTTAACTAATTAGAAGTAGCAGAGAACAGTTAAAGAAAAAAAAAAACAGGCCACGTATGGTAAAGGACACCTGTAATCACAGCTACTCGGGAGGCTGAGGCAGGAGGACTACAAGTTTGAGGCCAGCCTCAGGGACTAAGTGAGGCTCCATCTCAAAATAAGATAAAGGGGGCGCTGGTTATGTCACTTAGTGGTAAAACACTTGCCTAGAATGTGCGACTGCTCAATCCCCAGTAGGCAAAGAGGAAAGCAACAAAAGGAAGGAGAGAGAGAGAAAGAAAGAAAGAAAAAGAGAGAAAAAGGGATGGGGAGGTAGAAAAGCAGAGACCATAAAATGGAGGTAGGCATGCGGCTCATACAAAAAATAATCTCTTAGACGGGTCTGAAATTGGCTCTTTTTTGCCAACATGAGAAAGAACAAACTCATCGATTCCACAATTACTGTTGACCTTAAAAAACTGGACCAAGGGCTGGAGAGTTTGCTCAGTGGTTCCGGCGCCTGCCTTGCAAGCGCAAGGTCCTGAGTTCGATCCCCAGTAACCACATATAATGTTGGGCGTGGAGACTCACGCCCACCAGCAATCAACACCGCATACCCCAATGCCGGGCGTGGTGGCTCACGCCTGTCATCCCAGCACTCGGGAGGCAGAGACAGGAGGATTGCTGAGTTCGTGGCGGCTTGTCTGGGCACCATAGTGAGCTCAGGGCCAGCCTGAACTACAAAGCGAGACCCTGTCTCAAAAAGAAACTGGACCAAATACAGCAAGTGAGGAGAGGCCTAAGTCACAGAGAAATACCCGCAGATCTCGCAGTCTCAGGCGGGGTGCGCACCTGCACCTCGTGGGGACATCGGCCTGGCCAGAGGGACAGCAGTGGTCCAGGCTGGTCCAGGCTGAAGACGTTTCCTAGGACTTGAAACTTTCAGTTCTGAACCACGTAGCCTCTGCGAAAAGGGAGGCCAGTAGATGGGCCTGCACTGGTACAACTCCGTTGCCCCGTCCGTGAAACAGGAAGTCTACCCGAGGCCACGTGAAGCTCCGCCCCCTGGTCTGGCCGGTGGGAGGGTTTTCTCAGGTCACCTAAGGAAGGGTTTCCGCTTCACTGCCTCCACAATCCTCCACGACTTCGCCTGCTGCTGAGCTCTGCGGAGGCGATGCACACACAAAGGATCGAACACTGCGTCCCTCAGAAGTAACCGAAGTACAGCTGGTCCATGGTGTCCGCGCAGTAAAGGGTCACAGCTGTAAGCAAACAAGGGACCTAGGGACAGAGCTACCACTCCAGAACGAAAATGGAAAGAAGCTGACAGGCGCACATGCGATTTTGCCTCCACTTGGCTGTGAACTAAGGGAAAAATTCAGGGACAGAAACAAAATTATCCTTTGAATGTAATTTTGGATCTTCTCTATTACATAGATGCCTGTGCTGAAGCAGTAATGCTGGACCTTTGAGAGTTTTCAGTGACACAACCTGCCGCAGCACGCATACCATGGGTTCACCAGCCACTACTGTGCTAAGGAAAAATACTCTTTTCAGAATAAGCGGCTTGCCATGATTTTAGCCTGGAAAAAATCGGGAACTGAAAAAGGTAGACACCACCCCCCAAAAATCAATCACAATAAAACCTCTGCAGAATAATTAGTTCTGCCACTTCTCAGGTGTACCCACCGTGATGAACTGTTTGGGGAATTAACAAAAAAAGGAACTAACTGCCACTACCTGCACCTCACACCAATGAAAGACTCCCATCTGTCCACTATCTAGTCTATAGGTACAGTAATAACCCACTAGTTTATCACGCTGACTTGTCTCTAACAAAGTGTACGAGTTTGAGCCAATAATCCTGATTTAGAAGTTCCAGTGTAGCAGCTCTCTCTCTTCACCAAGAACTTCTGGAAGTCATTTAACAAACAAATATTCCCTATTCCCAAGGGATCTCATCAACAGTCATGGATTTTCTTTTCTGGTCAAGTTCCACCTGTCAACTGTAATTTGTCAAAGACACTAGAAGGAAGTTAGAAACAAAGGTGGCGATTACCCCACTAATCTGGGTTTTGTATGCAGCGTTGCACCTGCCAGATATGTATCAGAATCTTCTTTATCTCCATTGACGACATTTCCAGATGACCCCTGGCATCCCTTTCCTGTCCTAGAGCGCAGACAGCCCCGAGTACAACTTAACCGCGGATGCTCCGTGACGCCAGGCCTCCGAGCGTGCTGCTCAGGTAGAGTGACCAGTGACCTCCGATTCGGAAGGAAATCCACAAAAGTGAAGTCTGCTTCATCTTTTAAACCATTGTTTTCTCCTCTCCTAATATATGAGTTGGTTGAAATGCCTCCAGTGAGACAGAAAAGCCAGTCCACTGGGAAGTCAAAGCGGAGAAGACAGTCTTCACCGGACATAACCCTGTGTTTCCGGGGCGGGGAAGACAGTCTTCACCAGACATCGCCCGTGTGTTTCCGGGGCGGGGAAGACAGTCTTCACCGGACATCGCCCGTGTGTTTCCGGGGCGGGGAAGACAGTCTTCACCGGACATCGCCCGTGTGTTTCCGGGGCGGGGAAGACAGTCTTCACCGGACATCGCCCGTGTGTTTCCGGGGCGGGGAAGACAGTCTTCACCGGACATCACCCGTGTGTTTCCGGGGAGGTCATAGCTCTGTCACAGCGTCTCCAGGTTTTGGGTCATAAAAGCTAGGGCGCTGCGAGGCGTGTCGAGTTGTTATCCCAGCAATCGGAGCCAACCCTGAGTCAGGAGGATTGCAACTCTGAGCCCAGACTGGGGAATTTAATGACATAGAGACTCTTTATCTCAAAATAAAAAGTGGGAGGTATGATCAAAGACTATTATGTGCAAGTATAAAAATATCACAGTGAAACCCACTATTCTGTTATGATATGCATTAGTAAAAATATCCCTGCACAGAAAGGGTGTAGGGAGCTGAGGATGTAAACGCAAAGACCACAGGCTGAACGCCTAGTATGAACGAAGAGTATGAACTAACAGCTGTGGAGAGGAGGGGCTTCAGTACGTGGCGATGGCTCACAAAGCTTAGGGACTCTGAAAAAGCCCTGTTTGTATTTCTTCACTGCCTTCTTCACCAGCTAATTTCCAGGCCTCCATTTCTTTTGCCGCAGGGCCAACCCGACGAGAGGCAGAACAGCCGGGTGCCCAGAGCCATGCACTGTGGCCGCAGCGCCAGGCACCGGGCGTCCCTTTCCGCTGACTCCCTCACGGTCCCTGCCTGCGCGGTGCTCCCTGGGCTCCGTTACATGTCACGTGGCTATGCGCACCGCGGCTATAAGTCATTAAGTAGGAGAAAAAGCACCACTGGCTGCACAATGAGGTTGCCCGTTTCCCCAGCTCGCTACACCAGCGGGCTTTTCTTTCTTCTCCATACCCAGTTTTATCTGTGACTAAGAGCTCTGAAATTTTACTACGCAACCTGCTCACTTTTGCATGGCATCAAAGGGAAGAGCAGTAATCTTCTTGACAGAAGATTTGAGACATAAGCAGCTTAGCGCTCAGGTCTAGGAATTTAACCCTCCCTGCCCTCCCAGGGCTCTGCTAAGGCGGCTCCATCTCAGTTTCCTGCTGGCTTTTCAAAACAGTGCACGTGGACGGAACGGCTCCACCACCCCCATCGCGAAGCGTTTTATACAGCTCCAAACAAGACGGGCGAGCAAAGGTCCTCCTAGGGGAAGCAGGACTGCAGTAGGCATCGCGGCTCGGGCTTTGTGAACTCTTGAATCAGAGTAATTTCCAAATACATCACTGTCAGTGCACACTATTAAGCCTGCCATCCAGGAGCCCAGAAATTGAATTGTACCTCATTCTTTTCTAAAGGCAAAGTGAGCCCCTTTAGAAAATTTAGTTATATTTTATTGTGGCTATTACATTTTGCCATGCACAGATGAGTCCTATGTAAGCATTTTTCACTCGTGAAAGAACATAAACATTTCTATTTTCAAAATGTACACGCATACATTTATTTAAAAATAGCTGCCTTCGTTATCATAATGATCCCCCCCATGTTCAGGAGCTCAGGGAATTAGTGGTAAATGTAAATGTAATCAAGGGGCACCACCATGCTTTTAATTTGGCAAGTGAAAACCATACCCATCTTTCCATCACTGTGGTACAACAAGGCAGTTTTATTACCAAAAGAGGAGTCAGGAGTGATGTGATTGCCATCTGATTTATTTTTTTCAAGGTTTATATCTTACCTAAGTAAAAATCTTGCACTATGATGTCGTGTCAGTACAATTATGGGAATTGGCTACCTCTCAGGGAGACACTGTACCAAATATAAAACAAAAACACCAATATCCTTTGGCCTGGAAATTCCATTCTATAAACTTACCCTGATGCAGTGGCAGACACAGAGAAATAGATACACGTTCATTGTGTTGCTGTGTACAAAAGAAAAACCAAAGGAAGACGTAGATTTAACACCAAATGAAGGCAAAAGTCAAATAGAGTAAGAAATACAAATGAAATTTAAAGTAAGTGTGTAGCTCAGATAGTAGAATTATTTGAAATAAGAATCACCATGCACAATATATAAAATTTAAATAAAATTGATTCATGCAACAGGGATGGAAGTGGGAAAGGGATCTGGAGATAGAAGGGAAAGCAGGGAAAGGGGAGGGGAAATTAAAAAAGATCAAGAAGTCAAGTATGGCGGTACACACCTGTAGTCCCAGCACTCATAAGGCTGAAAGAGATTTCCAAGTTCAAAACCAGTCTTGGTTATATAGTGAGTCTAAGGCTGACCTGAACTACATAGTGAGACCCTGTCTCAAAGAAAAGAAAAAGAAAAAAAATCGCAGGCCGGAGGGTTAGCTCAGTGGTTCGGCGCCTGCCTCGCAAGCACAAGGTCCTGAGTTCAATCCCCAGTAACCACATATAATGCTGGGCGTAGAGACACGCCCACCAACAATCAACACCGCATACCACAATGCCAGGCGTGGTGGCTCATGCCTGTAATCCCAGCACTCGGGAGGCAGAGACAAGAGGATTGCTGAGTTCGCGGCGGCTTGCCTGGGCACCATAGTGGGCTCAGGGCCAGCCTGAACTACAATGCGAGACCCTGTCTCAAAAGGCAAAAAAAAAAAAAAAAAAATCGCAGTACTGTATGTATGTGTACCAATTCACCCAATGAGTGGACTTGTGATATATCGTAAACACCTGGTAATAAAAACTTATAGCAAAAAATATTTAGCTCAAAAACTGTATTTATGTAGCAAATACTTATCAAAGATTTACTATGTGAGAGGCAGAGTTTGCCAAACTTTTTCTGTAAACGTCCACATGGTAAATATTTTAGGCTTTGGGGCCAGAGATTTAGCTCAGTGGTTCCGGCGCCTGCCTCTCAAGCGTAAGGCCCTGAGTTTGATCCCCGGTAACCACATACAATGCTGGACATGGAGACTTACACCCACCAGCCATCAATACCACATACCACAGTGCTGGGCGTGGTGTCTCTCTCCTGTCATCCCAGCATTCGGGAGGCAGAGACAGGAGGATTGCTGATTCGAGGCTTGCCTGGGCTACACAGTGAACTCAGTGCCAGCCTGAACTACAAAGTGAGACCCTGTCTCAAAAAAAAAAAAAATTTAGGCTTTCCAAACTATGGGGTCCCCAGGCAGCTGCACAGCACAGCACTGTAGTACAAAGAGCTGCGTTCCAACCAAACCCAGGTGCTGGCCGGCTCTGGCTCCTGGCTGTGAGTTTACTGAGCACTGCGCTGGACAATTAGAATAAAACATAAAAAGCTATCAACTCAGCATTAAACTCACAGGTCTGTATATATGTTGATCTGTGATATATACAGTGGGTCCCTGAAATTCACGGGCATTACCTTCGTAGAATGCCTACAAATTTCAGATATGGTCAGAAAAATGCCTAAACTTATTTTATAGTTTAAGCCCTAAATATGCTATGTTTTGCACAGCTGTGTAATTTAATTTTTTTTAAAAAATACTGTGTTAATAAAGCCTTAGAGGGCCGGAGGGTTAGCTCAGTGGTTCCAGCGCCTGCCTCGCAAGCGTAAGGACCTGAGTTCGATCCCCGGTTACCACATATAATGCTGGGCGTGGTGGCTCACGCCTGTAATCCCAGCACTCGGGAGGCAGAGACGGGAGGATTGCTGAGTTCGCGGTGGCTTGCCTGGGCACCATAGTGAGCTCAGGGCCAGCCTGA
>PVIC010023553.1:0-26753 GCA_004025085.1 Thryonomys swinderianus | reverse complement strand
GAAAGAAAAAGAAAGAAAGAAAGAAAGAGAAAGAAAGAAAGAAAGAAAGAAAGAAAGAAAGAAAGAAAGAAAGAAAGAAAGAAAGAAAGAAAGAAAGAAAGAAAGAAAGAAAGAAAGAAAGAGGGAAAGAAAGAAGGAAGGAAGGAAGGAAAGAAAGAAAGAAGGAGAGAGAGAGAGAGAGAGAGAACCTCAAAAACAGTTGTAGAGGGCCAGCGGGTTAGCTCAGTGGTTCCGGCGCCTGCCTCGCAAGTGCAAGGTCCTGAGTTTGATCCCCGGTAACTACATACAATGCTGGGTGTGGACTCATGCCCACCAACAATCAATACCTCATACCACAGTGCCAGGCATGGTGGCTTATGCCTGTCATCCCAGCACTCGGGAGGCAGAGACAGGAGGATTGCTGAGTTCGAGGCTTGCCTGGGCACCATAGTGAGCTCAGGGCCAGCCTGAACTACAAAGCGAGACCCTGTCTCAAAAAAAAAAAAAACACACAGTTGTAGAGTCATGGAAATTTCTACCCCAATTTCTTTTTTCTTTTCTCTTTCTCTCTCTGTCTGTCTGTGTCCACACTGTCACTCTCCCTCTCCCTCACTCTCTCTCTCTCCTTTTTTTTTTTTTTTTGAAACAGGGTTTCACTCTGTGATTCAGACTGGCCCTGAGCTCACTATATAGCCCAGCCTAGCCTCAAATTCAGCAATCCTCCAGCATCTGCCTCCCAAATGCTGAGATTACAGGCGTGAGTCACCATGCGCGGCACTGTGGTATGCGGTTACTGGGGATCGAACCAGGGACCTTGCACTTGGTAGGCAGGCACCGGAACCACTGAGCTAAATCTCTGGCCCTCCACCCCAATTTCTAAAGAAGGCCTATGAGGCCAGACAAAAAAGTGTGACAAGGTCATAGTAATCTGTCAGGACACTCTAAGTGGGTGATGCCTGAAGCTGTGGAAGGGAAGTCAAAGGTACAGTAGGAACCCAAGAAAGTTGAAGCTGCCAGAAATGCAAAACACTTACTTAGAAAAACCACAGAAAATGAGGTGAGCCAACCTAGGAGAGAGGTCACACTGACTACAAGCAGTACTGTAGGATCAGGGTCCCTCAAGCCCTTTGGAGTTCACGCCTCACTACAACCTATCCTGGCTGCTAAACAAAGAACTGCAGGATTTAATATTTGCACTGCTGGTTACCTATCTTCGGTGGTCTGATTCCTTTCTACCTTCCTATTCTTCCATTTTGAAATGGGAATGTTTACTCTGTACCACTGTGTACTGAAAACATTTAACTTTCACTTGCACAGGGCTCACAGCTAAGAGTTTGTATTGAGTCTCAAAGAAAACTTTAGACTTAGATATTTTGTTTTGTTTTTTTGAGGCAAGGTCTCACTTTGCAATGCAGGCTGGACTTGTACTCACTATGTAGCCCAGGCTGGCTACAAACAGCAATTCTCCTGCCTCAGCCTCCTGAGTACTGGGATTACAGGTGTGCACTACCATACCCAACTGAGCTTTTTAACAATGCTAGAACCATTAGGATTTTGGTGACCTTAAGAGATGGGCTAAATACACTTTACACAATGAGATTGATCTGAGGTTTTAGGCCATGACAGAGTGCTACAGTTTAAATCTAAAATATCCCCCCAAAGTCTCATGTTGCAAGGTGAGACTGGTTTGGAAGGGGGCAAGTCACTCCCCCAGAGGCTCCTCTGTTCTCCTTCTGTGTTTTCTGGTTTCTGTGGATTAGACCGCTTTCTCTGCCAGGCCATTGTACGAGTTGTTTCTGCCTTGGAGCCAGCCAACCACAGACTGAACCTACTAAAAACTGTGAGCCAGAGAAACTCCCCTTGTGTAAATTGTGGGTGTTGTGTGTTATGTCCCAGCAATGGGAAAGATGATCAATACTTTACCATAGACCTGAACACTAAGTTCTAAATGGTGCTGTTTCTTTTTCAATACAGAGAAGCAGCGGCAGCTCAGAGGAGAGAGAAATAGAAGACCTTGGCTCACGAGAGACATAGATGATGAGAAAATACCCCAGGCAGGGAAGTTGATACCTTATGAGTGTCAAAACTGCCATTTTCTTCTAAGTTTAAAAGCCAAAACTTACTAAACTCCTAGTCTTCACTCTGTTTTACTCTTCTTGCCCATATTTAATCCATCAACAGATTATTTGCATATGGAGAGGGCCTTGCACCAAATTCCAGAAAAGTTCTGGACCTGAGCTATTTATCCCCATCTCCCTAGTCCAAGCCATCATCATCTTTCGCCTCAAGGATTAATGTTCCTGGTTTTGTTCCTCCTCCCACTACAACCTTGTCCACAACAGCAGTGCACACGACTCCCTGGCATCACAAGCGGAATTCTGCTGAGTGTCCATTTCAGAATCCTCTGACATGGTTAGAATATGAACCTAACTCCTTGCTCTGGCTGCTGGGCTCTAGATTGCATTGCTCTCAGGTCACTCTCCTGGCACACACTCTTTCTTTCTGCTTCTCAAATGACTCGATTTCCTTAGCACACTGGGCTTGAACTTGTGGCTCTAGGACACTCTTCCCCCAGATCCCTTCATAATAGGCTCTGCCTTCTCCTTCAGGTCATGGCTTCAGCATCACCTCCTAAAACAGCCTTCCCAGGCTCCCCTGGTGCCTCTCCACGGCATCTTCACAGCGCCACTGCTGCCTGGCACATCCTTCCTGTGCGCTCTCGGTCTCTCTCAGGCTCCCTGAGAGCAGGAGCTTTCGTATTCACAGCTGCCCCTCTGTGCACATACCAGCAGCTCCCGGAGGAGGCAGGAGAGGACGGGCGGCCAGGGAGTCGCTGGGCAGATGTGTCTTAGAGGGGATGATCCTAACACCTGTGTTAGGGAGCTTGGGAGGTGAAGCTGCGCCTGTCCCAGGCCTCCGGCAGGAACATCTACAGGACAGACCCTTCCAGAGACACCAGTCTCACCTGGGGACTTCCACACTCAAGCCACGGTCTGGTGTTCCCCCCACATGTGTGGCATAACAACGCGGGTAGCTTCCTGAGATCAAGGAGCTGGGAATTATGCCATTCAGAAGACCTAATTTAATCTTCACAGCCAGCCCTGGAGCCAGTCCATCCCTAACTCACGAAGCGAAGACAGGCGGGTTTGGAGAGGTTGAGTCACTGCCTGGTAGCAGTCTGTGTCCCCCACATTCTGTCTGCCAACCACTCCGATACGCTGGGCCAACTTATATTTAGTTTATAGCATTCTCCATCTTCTGGGGCACCCATTTTTGGTATCATCTCAGGGCTGTAATATGAGAAAATCACATTTGTTCAGACATATCAAACTTAAAGTGACACAGGAACGATGAGGAACTTGAGTTTAGGCGCAACTGTGCTTTCAGACCCCGTCAGCTCTCGGCCACCGCTGGGAAGCTGGTTCTGTGCCTGCTGGGGAGAAGCTGTGACAGAACCCCCAAGAGGAGATGCCTGCGTTCCCGTGGGCAGGCGGAGGAGCTGGACCTGGATCCCGAAGCCGCTAGTGTCTGCGCTGGGTTGGAATTTATAACCCTTAGTTTTCCTGGCTGCTCCTAATGTGATTTTCCTTGCAATGATATCTCTGAATGATGAATAATTGACATAATATTCAACACGTATGAAGATCGATTCGCCCACCAGGCCATCAATCTATCCATTTTAGTGCTTCCTTTGCCCACATCCCTGCTGGGGGAGGGGTGTCCTGCACAGCCTAGGGGTGAAGGTGATAGAACAGCATTATAGCATTGCCGGGATTGTTTTGGGGGTGGGGAGGAGGACTGAGACTCAGCAGTACCTTATTAGGAATCCCTAGGGAGCCACTACTTGGCCGGAAGGCAGACCCAGTGATGGATGGACTTCTCAGGCCCTGATTTCTCAGTAGCTCTTCTCAGCCAGGAAATGACTGGAGAAAAGATACAGACGCAGAAACACGTGTGGAGACGCACACAGATCCATCTGTGCCCACAGACATGCAAACGCAAGATGTGTATGCTACGGTTGGCAGGAGTCCTTTTAATTTTCAGAAGGCCTGAAATAAGCAAACTGACTGTAGGATAAAATTTTATTCTTTGGAATAAGAAGAATTGGGAAGACCCCTCCCTCGTTTAGGAAATATGTTGTTCTCAATGAGTTGTGTGAATATGAATAAGTTCTTCAAAACTTACTCTTAAGTTTCCTCTTAATTCTCAGGACTCATGTGACCAATGGAAAAGCATACATTATAATTTTAGGACATGTTTCAGTCTGTTTTTATGACAAGGATACCATTTAACATATTTGATTAACAGTAATGATAATAAGAGCTTTTCAGCAGTGAGAAGACCCACATGTATGAATTCAGGATGTTTTGGCTACTGCTGCAACCATCATTCTGTTTCCTAATCCTTATTTAACATTTCTAGTGTCCTTGTAAAAGTCTATTCCCCCAATGACCAATAAAACTTCAACCACATGTTTCTAACCACAGTTTCACCACGTGGCATCCCATGCTCTTGAATTTCTCAGTCACAAGGTGATTTAATTGCTTATCTTTTAAAATAATGGCAAATCTCATAGAATTGACATAATCTGATATAATTCCAAAATACTAATACTATTGATTACTGGGATAGAACAAATAATGAACTCTTATTTATGCTGGACACTATCTAACAACTTTACATTGTCTCAGATCACCCTCATTCTGCCATGAAGGGTACTATTAACCCTACTTGTAAAAGGCAAAGGGTAATCCAGAAAGAAGGACCGTCCATTGCTAGGAGACTGGTAGAAAAAAATTTTGACCTTGTTCTTCTGTGAACTGACATTCTGCTAACAGAGCCCATCTTTGGAATGGCCACACTACTGGGTGTGAATTTCTAAGCAACCAAACTCCAACCCATCCCTGAGGGGGCAATAACGGTGGGCACAAATCACTGGCCAGGTTATTCGGTGCCCAGATACTGCAGTTAGCTTTTTCACTTAGTAAAGTTCCTGAATTTATTAAAATGGTAGGTGCATTCACTCCATCAAAATATAGACTATCTTTAAGTCCAGCCACCTCAGAGCTGGCTTTTTACATCAGAGAATCTGCCAGCAATGAGCTCTGGATATACTACGACCTTCTAAATTCAAATTTAACTGTACGTATATGGATGGGGGGAAGCGAGCTCACAGTGATGGCCAGTTTGTCAAAAGGCCCCAGGACCTCTACTCTAGAGACAGGCAGTATTTAGACACCACACCAAGAAAAGAACTCCTACAAATTTAATCTTCTACAAGGTGATAAAGGTGTTTACCGAGAAAGTGACTGCATTTGGAGAGATACAGATAGATACAGATAGATACAGATGTTATTTCACACAATAACAAACCTCTTTCCTCTTGAACCTCCAAGCAGTGTTTAGAAAGTAAAACCTTTCTACAGTCACTACTGACCTTGGACACCTGTGCTGATATCACAGACCTTACTGTTTTCCTTGTCATCTTTGCTTCTGCGACACTATGTTAGCAAAAGGAGTACAGTTCCAAAGCAAATGGAACTATATCATTTAGTAAAAAAATGCAAAGCATTAAACAGTAGGCCTCAGGTATTTTTATTTGTGTTTTTAAACATAAGGTGAGGCAAGCCACGCATGTACCTGTGATCTCAGCCTTCTGGGAAGCTAAGATAGGAAGATCAGATGTTCCAGCCCCAGCTGGGCAACTTAGTGAAATCCTACCTCAAAATACAAACAACAAAGGGCTGGGAAATAGCTCCATTGGAAGGTCCTGAGTTCAACAGTTCCCAAAACAGGCCAGGCCAGAGAAGATACATATATTTTCTTATATATTTATAGAACATCTCTAAAGTTGACATGAGCAATTCCTACTTTAGATTCTTCCAGGTACAGAGCAGAGTAGAAATTTAGTTGTAAGGTTCTTAAATTTGAAACCATGCAAGTGTGTGATTTATGAAGTACTTTCAGGGAAATCAAGGATAACAAAGTTTCATCTTCACTAACTATTTGGTGAATCCCATTACCTTTCGTCTCCTTAACTGAAATACGTGCCACTGTGAGTCAAATAGCTTCTTTCCACAGTGAGAGGAGGTTGAAGCACATGAGTTGTCACTCCTCCTAGAGCCCATAAAAAATACTACCAACTATTTCAAGAAATTTAGAAAGTTCCAGTGCTTTTAGTTGCAAGGTGTAGTAACTTACATATATGGTAATTGCTATTTCAAAGTCTTAGGGTTTTCTAAACTTTTTTGGAGATATTTAAGCTGGCAAAGAGTTATCCACATTTATTTTAAATTTACCTTAAATGCTACCACAAAATAAACCTCTCAGTGTAGATGAAGCAGCCAAATTCCTTCTATGAATGCTAATTTTGATTATGAATAATTAAAAACAACTTTTGATCCATTACTACATATTCTTTGCCCTGCTAAGTTTCTTTTGATACAAACCCTAAAAAGCATCTCAGTGTCATAAGTGTTAAAATGAGAGAACATGGAGAAAATGAATGCAAAAAGACTGGCTAAATTTTAAGGGAGATGACTCCAAGTGTGAACAGAACACAGAACAACTAGAATTCTCATATATGTCTGGTAGGGATATAAAAATGATAAAACACTTTTCAAAAACAATCCAGTAGCTTCCAAAGAGTTAAAAGCACCCCTACAGCCCAAAATTTTCACTGTTTGACACATTTCTAAATTAGCGCCATATCGATAAAGCCAGAAAAGTTAATGTCCATACCTCTGTTTTCTATAACTAAATACATGAGGCAGGCTAGCTTTATAAAGGAAAGAGGTTAACACAGCTCACAGTTCTTGAGTCAAGTGCATGGTGCCAGCATCAACTCAGCTTTTGAGGAACCCTTGCTGATGGCAGGGGGAGACATCCCTCCAACGGCCAGATCATCAGTTCACCTGGTCCTGCTGAGCCCACCTCTTAGAGGTTCCACACCCACATCCTATTACCCAGCTCTGAGGACTAGACCTCCAGCATGTGAGCCCTGAGGGACAACCATAACAAACCCCTGCTTTCAAAAACAAAGATCCAGGTAAAAAGGACATCGGACATTGTCTCGAGATTTTAGAAAAAAAACTTTAAAACAATAAATTCAGCCTTGTGCATAACTCAATATATTATCTTCATATTTCAGATTTCACTGTGAGAGGGGAAAGATTTGCAAATGCCTCTAGTGCACAGTCTCAAGTGCTGACCTCCATGCTATTTTGCCACCTCCAAGCTCACAAGTAGAAAAAGAGCTCAAAACATTTTTGATGTAAAATATCGATGCCACTTGCAGAATGAAAGTTTTTGGCTGCAGTCAGAAGTTAGACCAAGGGTAGAACACAGATAGGGGTCTCACTTTCTCGCCTCCTGTGGCTACCCACAGAAGCATGGAAAGGCCAAACTGAGAAGGCAACAATGGGCCCCTGGGGAACAAATCACCTAGGACTCATACAGCGCACGAATTAATAAGTGTATCCAATGCAATCCAGGTGATCGCATAAAACAGGGTCACAGTGACCTGGAACTAATGTATCGCTAGCCACCACACCTTGAGCAATTTTCCCTCGCTAAATATGCTGAGGATGGTCCAATTTCCCCTCCACAGATAACACCGGAGGCATACAGACATGGGAGGCAGCTGGGAGGCTGGGAAGAAATGCTTCATTTATACTTTTGACCAGGATGGGTGGGTCACACCCACCCCAAGGCCCACACACTAAGGATGATTTTCATGACCTTCATTATTTGAAGCCTATCAAAAATATTTCATGACATAGGAAAATGAATTAAACTCAAATCCGTGTTCATATAGAGTTTCGCTTGAACACAGCCAGTCATCTATTCACAAATTGGCTGTGGCTGTTCCACACCATAATGGCAGAGCTTGACCAAGACCATGTGACTCACAAAACCTAAAACATTTTCATCCCTTGCCCTTAACAGAAAGACTGCTGGGCCCTGCTCCAGAATGTAAGTACCTGAAGGGGAGAGACTATGATCCTGATGTCAACATTTTGCTATTTTGGCTGCTCAGCAGCCAACCCTCTTCTTCTCAAAGCCTTAACCTAGTTGGCCATGTGGTGCACACCTGTAATCCCAGCACTCTGAGAGGCTGAGGCAAGAGGATTCTAAGTTGCCCAGTTTAGGCAACTTAGTGACTCAGCAAGACCCTATCTCAAGCTTTAGGGGAAAAAAAAAAGACCTCATTTTAAGGAATGGGGATGTAACTCAGTTCAAAGGCCCTGGGCTCAGTCCCTACTACCACCAAAAGGCCTCCCTGATGCCTTACAAAGAACGCTCCTTCCTCCAGCTCAGCTGAGTTCTCTGCATGCGGTCCAATCTTAAGGCCAATTCTTATGTTTCCTCTGAATGTTTAAAACATAATACATGCACGTTGCATCTGATCTATCGAAACAGCTTTGGGTTACTCTTTAGTGACTAATTTAGTTAATAATAAAAAGTGTTATTTAATTCTGTTATCTAATTAGCAAAATAAAATTTTACATATGAGCTAAAAAACAAACAAAGTAAAGCTAACAGATTCACCAGATTCCCTGGGCCCATGAGGGGCGGGGACCCTTCAGTCAGGCGTTGCCTGGGTCCTCACTTTTGCCCAGCAGCAGCCCGGGGAGAGGCGGGGATTGAGCTGCTGCTACCTCGTCACCCAGAAGTTTCTTCTAGGAATGAGGTGACAGAGCCAAAGAACACCTGGAAGACAGAGAAGTCAGGCACTGCCTGCCCCGTCTGAGCCTTGATCATGCAGTGAGAATCTAGGCAAATCCATGTGTCTCTAGCTGAAACTCAGAGCAGTTTCTGCCGACCTCTGTTTGAGTTATGTTATCTCTGCTACGCAAATTTACAGTTGGGATCCAGCCCCATTGCCATGGCTCCTGGCAGCAGCACAGGGCAGCAGTAGCCTAGCAAAGCGCCATCGATGCCTGTAAATTAGAATGGCCATCTGGGCAATCTGACTAGGAAGAGGAAGTCCTCCCTTCTTCTAGATGTAAAGGGGAAATAAACACAATAAATGTGTGATCCTTCAAAGCAAAAAAAAAAGTACGACAGAAAACAACAGCAGGATCAACAGCCACGGGTGTCTATGGATGTCCCTCTGGGCCCCACACCTTGTTACAATCTTTCTGTGTCTCACTGCCACTAATTAAACTCCATCCAAGGAGCACTAACTGATGCTCAGAGAACTCATGTCTCCAATGATGCGTAGGCAGTAAGAGGAAGAGATGTGACACAAGGTCATCCCAATGGCAAAGCCAATCTTTAAAATCTTCTGACTATGACAGGTTTTCCACCTCAGAAACAGGGCCAGTGAGGTACCACAACCCGGGAAGGTCACAGAATAGAGCTCTGGTGTGAAAACGGGTTCAGGTCCTGCTTACTCTTCCCAGCGTCATCTCCAACAACACACCTTTCTCAATCCCATGTTTATCACTTACACGATAGGGTCAATACCACCCCTGTCAAAAAGTTTGTGGGTTAAATGACCACATATATACTACAGTGCAGTATTGTACAATACAGTGCAGTAACCGGCACACGCCAGGAGCTTGCTCTGTGCTCATCTCAGATCCGGTTCCCCTCGATTCCAGGCCCTTGACCCTCAGTCCCTTCCAAAGGTAAATGCACGCTCCAGCTGCTCCCGTGGAGGCGCAGCAGGCGCTGGGCACTGCGAATCCATTCTTCACAGCTCCCATCATGCACTGAGCGTGATGTGTCAGGCCTGGAGTTCCCAGGCCGCAGGCCATTCGCACACACAGCCCCCATTTACTGGTCAATGCATGGAATTCATCTCTAGTGTTTTACTGGTTCACGGCCGCTTCCTGTCTTGGGGCCCAAGTGATGAAGTTTTTATGCAGTGGAGTGTTTTGTTTTGTTCTTTTTTTAATCTAATTGGAACTTTAGTTTTCAAGAAACAAAAAATTAGTGTTTAACTAAAAATCACTCATGAGTTTCAGTCTCCTCCCTGGAAGATGGGGAAGCAGCGGAATGGGATTGATGGATGTGCTAGGGTTCTGCAAACACGGGAGTTCCAGTAAAGAGGAACGGAGACTCCACAGAAGGATGGACATGCACAGATGGAAAAGCAGCGGGAGCCACAAGTACTCTGAGGCTGGGCAATCCGACATCTGCCCAGATGCTGCTGTCAGCTGCACGGCAGACTCCAGCACCCCTGTCTCTGCTCTTTGGCCTCCTGGCTTAGGCCCAAAGAATCCTCAGCAAGAGACGGTCATTGGCTGACCTGCTGCTGGAGACAGGGAGAAGGAGAAAGAAGGGTCTTCCGGAAGTAGGCTGTTGCCAGGCTTCCCCACACAGGGACAGTCACTCGAAGATATGCCCAGGTACAACTCCTCACAATGAAAAAAACCTCTTACCGTAAGACTGCTGTGAAGAATAAATGAGATAATACATACAAAGCTCTTACAAACTTTCTGGAGTGTAGCAGATGGCCAATAAATGACAGCTATTATTATTGCTATAATTAGCATCGTTTTTAATAGCTACCCCTCTGATGGTATGGGCAGATGATAAAAATAGACCCATATTAGGTGAATTCATCACAAGGGCTTCACTGGAGAGGGTGGGCCTATCATCATCCAACACAGAGACACCTAAGAACAGGGGGTATAAGAATATCCAGGCCAGGGCCAGAGGGTTAGCTCAGTGGTTCCGGCACCTGCCTCGCAAGCGCAAGGTCCTGAGTTCGATCCCCAGTAACCACATATAATGCTGGGTGTGGAGACACACCCACCAACAATCAACACCGCACACCACAATGCCGGATGTGGTGGCTCACGCCTGTAATCCCAGCACTTGGGAGGCAGAGACAGGAGGATTGCTGAGTTCACGGCGGCTTGCCTGGGCACCACAGTGAGCTCAGGGCCAGCCTGAACTACAAAGCGAGACCCTGTCTAAAAAAAAAAAAAAAAAAAAAGAATATCCAGGCCAGGCCAGGAATTTAGCTCAAGTGGCACCGCACCTACCTTGAAAGCAGAAGGGTCCAAGTTCGAACCCTGGTACCCCCCTCAAAAAAAAAAAAAGAATATCCAGGCCACTCTGGATGTCCCTGGATACCCATGATACGGGATGTAGCGGCACTGTCCCCTGCTTTAAAGTAAAATGGGTGCTCTTATGCTGGCACCCCGCCATGTCATGTTCCAGATCTCACTGCACTGTGAACAGAGTTCTCAGTCCATGCATAGGAAAGACAGAGCTGAAGTTCCCTGAGGGTCACATGCAGACTGAAAGATCCTAATTTTAAAAGGACAAGCAGGGCCGGAGATTTAGCTCAGTGATTCTGCCACCTGCCTAGCAAGCACAAGGTCCCTAGTATGATCCCAGTAACCACATAAAATGATATGAGATTGGGCGTGGTGACTCACGCCCACCAGCAATCAGTACCACATACCACAGTGCCAGGTGTGGTGGCTCAGGCCTGTAATCCCAGCACTCGGGAGGCAGAAGCAGGAGGATTGCTGAGTTCAAGGCTTGCCTGGGCTATATAGTGAGCTCAGAGCCAGCCTGAACTACAATGTGAGACCCTGTCTCAAAGAAATAAATAAATAAAAATTAAAAGGATATGCAAATATATACAGTTTGTATGCATCAAAATATTAAATATGAACCTAGTGTAATTATGTAGAAAATGAATCCTGACAGGACAATTAATCCTTTGCATCTCTCCCTTGTGCAGAATTCTCACTAAAAGTGCAAAGCATCTTAGCCAGTGGCTTAGAGCTAAATTAAAAGGGAAACAGTGCCTTGGAAATCACATTCCTGGAGCCGCTTTGGTGTTCAAAGGAAGAAAATGGTTCCCCTTGTGTCTGGCAATGCTAAGCTGCCCTTGGACAGCCTGCTCCTTACTCACATAGAGTGCAGCTAGAAACAATCAGCCTGAGCTCTGGAAGGGCCTCACAGCCCCTCCCACCAACAAATGAAGTTATATTCAGTACCAGGTAAAGTTTAGGGCAGTTAATTGAAATGCAGCGCTGAGTATAACATTTCTGCAACATGGAAACTACACTTCCTCCGAAATATCCTACTCCACATTCCTCACCAGGCGAAATCCTCGACTGGTCCTCACGTACTCACTCTGTAACCCACGCTGTGAGAGGGACAATGCTAAATGACCCGTTATGAACTGACTGAACTCTAGAGAGTTAAGGAAATACGTGCTCATCCACTCACCCAAGTAAGTCCTCTCAGTGTCTTCCACACAACAGGAACAGCATTCTTCCCTTTTTTTTGAGACAAGGTCTCGCTTTGTAGTTCAGGCTGGCTCTGAGCTCACTATGTAGCCCAGGCAAGCCTCAAACTCAGCAATCCTCCTGCCTCTGCCTCCCGAATGCTGGGATTACAGGCGTGAGCCACCACGCCCGGCACTGTGGAATGTGGTATTGATTGCTGGTGGGCGTGAGTCTCCACATCCAGCATTGTATGTGGTTTCTGGGGATCGAACTCAGTATCTTGCGCTTGCAAGGCAGGCGCTGGAACCACTGAGCTAATCCTCCAGCCCCATTCTTCCCTTTTAACTTTGGGTGTCAAATGTTTTTTCACAACAACAGGAGAAATAACTAACATAATTGCTAAGATATGAGCCTGCAAATCAACCTCGAGAGGTGCCTCTTTGTCGGAGACGGTGAAGCTTTTAGAGCCTTCAGTGACACAAATGGCCCACTGTGGCACACGTGCCTTAAGCTCACCACCACTGTGATGGATGTCCACACCAGTGAGCTGTTTTATTAGAGGAAACCACAAGCCTAGACTAATTTGGGTGGGTATGAATAAGCCCATCATTAAAGAGCCTACAAAAATAGAGATCAGGACAATTGGAATGAGTAAAGAAATTTGCTAATGAACTGAGCAGGCTTTTTAACCTTCAGTTATATAAAATGAGGTCCAGAATGTATGACAGGTATTGTAAAATAGGAAGAAAATATTCAGAGGAAAAGGGGAAAAGGGGGAGGAGAAAGCAAAGAGGAGAATACTATTCTGCTATAAAGAAAGGTATATTTGAATCATTTGCAGGAAAATGGGTGTACTTCAAGACCACAATCTTAAATGAAATAAATCAGGAACACAAATTTAAATATCACATTGTTTCTCTTATATGAAAAAATCAAAGGTCAAATAAGGAGCATGACAGAGGATACCAGACAATAGAAAGAACATGTTCAAAAGAATAAAAAACAGGACAGGGAGAGAGAAAGACAAAAACTGAACCGAAGAAAAATGGAGGCAAAGCTAGTATAAGTGAGGAAGAGATAAAGGATTGAAGGGAGGACAGGGGAATGGGGAAAAAAGAAGAATTAAGACTTACTCTGTTCAGAAACAAATTATCTGTATTTCTGATCAATATATATGACAAATATGAACTAATAAAATGAATAGTCCAAAAATTGTTTTCAAAGGAGTCAGGCATGGGGCGGAACACACCTACAATCCCAGCACTTGGGAGGCTGAGGCAGGAGGATCAATACAAGTTCAACACCAGCCTAGGCTATATAATGAACTCACAGCCACCCTGAATTACATAGCTAGCAAGACCTTGTCTCAAAAAAAATCAACAAAATAATTTTAAGTATAGGAACATGCCAGTATGAATTAAATGCTGTCTACAATATATATTCGCAGGACCACGTATGTCTTACAATTTAGGAAACATCAGATAAAGAATTTCTTGAGTATATGCCAGTTACTCCATAAAAGCTTTATCTTAAAACAACTGTATTAGACATAAATCATCATGTTCCCTTTACAAATGATGAAAAAAAGTACAAATTCTCAATGATGAATGTGATCATAATGTACACTTAAAGCTTACCAGTAAACTCAATAAAGGAGAAAAAGACGATGACGGGAAAAAACACTGAAAGAGTCAAAGTAAAATTGCTCCTACCCAAAAGTTACTGTGTTAATAGGTCCTGAAAAGTCTGTGTTTCTTATGTAATTTAAAGCCTTATTAAAATTGTAGTCTGGCCGGGCGTGATGGCTCACGCCTGTAATCCCAGCACTTGGGAGGCAGAGGCAGGAGGATTGCTGAGTTCGAGTCTTGCCTGGGCTACATAGTGAGCTCAGGGGCAGCCTGAACTACAGAGCGAGACCCTGTCTCAAAAAAAAAAAAATTGTACGCTGTGAAATTTATTGGTACATTTAGACTTCCCAGAAAATAAAATATAATGCTTTTATTGTAAAACTAAGTAAAGCATGAGAAGATGGAGAATTTTGCCGAAGTTTAAAAATCTTTGAATGAGTGACAACTACATGCATGCCAATATGATTGAATATTAATTAGACTTCGCCTCCGGAGAGTCTGTGCATGGTGCCCCTGGCTATTACCCAGAGAGGAGAAAGCTCTTCACTTAAAAGCTATAACTCAGCAAGCCCTCCTGCCGCAGATATGTTTTGTCAGCCTGCACAGTCTTCTTACAAAATAAACGTCAGCTAGCGTCTCAATTCTGAGAAATTTCACACGTATTTGGATTTTGCTTGGATAATTAGACTTCTGACCACCCAGGACCCACAGCTCCGAACGACAAAAATCTCTGAGAAACAGCCCCCGCTGTGCCCGGCAGCCCCAGCCCTCTTCTGACAGAGGAATCTCCTCTTTCCTACCCTCGGGAGCCTCCAGAACCTCACTGCCGCTCCTCATCACACTAAGAACAGTCTCTCTTACCACAGAGAAAGATTCGCTTAGCTATACGTTGGTCAAATGTGAAAAAAAAAAATAGTTATCAACGGTTGTGGATGTTCTTACACCTTCCGCCCCATTCATCTTTATTACGGTATGTGTCCAGCCTCTAGCCTTCAACTGCGCTCTAGTATTTCGTCCTAATGAACGGAGGGCCGCGCAGGATCCGAGCTCCAATTGAAGAGAGCCCCCAGCTGGCCACCTGCAGAACAGCACCCCAGAGGTTGAGCTATTTTTATATTCTGGCACGCAGGGCTGTCAGAGCGCTTCTCTATTCAGGATACCACAGCGCTCTGTGTTTAAGGTAATTAGTTTGGCTCTAAAATTAGCAGTTAAATAAATGTTAATGAACAGCTGTTCCCAATAAACAGGATAAATTGAAATTAATAATTGCCGTATTCATTTAACAAATGAATTACCCACTTTTTAAATACACTAACATAACACGTGCAGGATCTCCAGCCAAGTGGGGCCTTTCCTAAAAAAAAAAAAAAATGCATTTTGTGGCGAAAAAGGAGTCGAGTGGGACAGACACTGTGCCATCCACTGTGAAAATACCAAGCAACAAGCATGTGAATGCTTTGCTTTTTTTTTTTTTTAGGTAAAAATAAAGCGTTGATGCACTATAATCCCAGTACCAGAAATAAGAAAACAATTCCATTTTACCAGAATGGCAGGAACTCTTGCCCAGATTTTCACTTCATTGTTAAAAAATTATTTCACGTTTGCCGAACAGAATGATAACATTCATCATAGAGAATTGGTATATGTACATGACACATCTTAATTCTTTTCTTTATCCCCCCCTCCCTCCCACCCTCTCGTTCCCTCTCTTGACCTCTTTCCCATTTGAGAAAGATCCTCTTACTTCTGATTACCTATCTTTTACTTTACACTTTATTTACATCTTTTAGTTTCTCTATACGAGCAAGAAGGTATTTATGCTTGTGTGTCTGATTTATATCACTTAACATTGTGGTCTCAAGGGGCACCCATTTTCCCACAAAGGACTCAAAATTAACCTTCTTTATGGCTCGGTAGTACTCCATTCTATAAATGTACCACATTTTCTATATCTACTCATCTGCTGATGGACATTTAGGTTGCACCTGAGATTTAGCTGTTATGAATCACACTGCTATAAGAGTGTGTACAGGGCGGATCGCAGTAAGACAGTATCTTCAACTCTTTCAGGAAGAGACACAGAAGGGGAATAGGTGGGTCAAATGCAAGTTCTCTTTTTAGTTGTCTGAGGAATCTCCATATTGATTTCCATCAAGATGTTACTCATTTACATTCCTACCAGCAATATAGAAGGGCTCCTATTTTCCTGCAGCCTTGCTAGCATTGTTTAATATTTGATTAATAACAACCATTCTTTCTGGAGTAAAGTGTTGTTTAATTTGCCTTCATTGCATAGCTAATTATATTAAACACTTTTTCAGGTATTTATTGGCCATCTGTGCCTTTTGTGAGAAGTGTCTGTTCATTTCAGTTGCCCAGTTTTGATGGGGTCTTTACATTAGGGGGTGTCTGTTTTTTTGAGTTATTTGTATTAAGCATTAGTCCTCCATCTGAGTAGTTGGCAATTTTCTCCTCATTCTGTAGGTTGTCTCTTCACCCCAGCGATTGTTTCCTTTGCTGGCCAGAAACTTTTTAAATTTAATATAGTCCCATCTGTTGTCTCTTGATGTTATTTTTCTGTGAAATTGGGATTTTGTTCAAAAACTTTAAAAGATGTAGATTTAGGTGTCCAGTGTCTCTTGAAGGGATTTTGTCGATGACACACACCTCATGCTCCTCTAGCCCTCTGGTTTTTACTGCGGGGACAACTTGCCATTAGATTCTAGGGGTGTAGGAAGGGCATGAGCCGTGGAAGGACCTGAGCTAGGGTTCTGACTTCACCGTTTACCTCAGGCTCCTTACCTCATCGGGAGCAGCAGCAGCCTCATGGGATTACTGAGAGTTTCGCATGACAGCACATAGACAGCATAGACAGCACATAGTAAAGAGTACGATGGTTGGCATGTAATAGTTACTTTCTATATATTAATTTCCCTTATATACTAAAGGGAAAAGCAGATTCCAAACAGTATACTTTAGAAAAATTAACCACATCCTGCAAGAGCTGCATGTGTGCATTCATTGTAGCATCGTGCAAAGACAAGGACTCTGCCTGGAGGAGTAAATGGTCACCTGTTCTCCTACGAGAGCATCCACTGGGTACCATAGAGATGAGAGCGGAGGGAAAACAGCTGGTAATTTACTGTGTAAGCAGGAACACTGAAGGAAACACCCCAACACCTGAATATGATTTGAAGCCTGTCGCTAGATCTCTTCAAGAAATGCTCTAGAGGAAGAGTAAATACTGCACAAAGATCCTAAAGGGGAACCAGTGCTGGCCGATCCCAGCAAGAGGCACTATAGTTACTGTAGTTCAATGATACTGTCTACTTTTCATCTTTAAAGATGGCAGATGAAAAACTGCCATTTCATCCCAGGAGCCAAACAGGACAAAAGTAGGAGGAAGATGATGAACTAGAAGGCTTTTTCAGGTGATGACTTCTCCATAAATTGTCTTTCCCTTCCTCTACCAGGCAAGCAGATTCTTCCACCCAGAAGTTACCATAGCACATGGTGCTCAGTACAGAATGCAAGCTCACTGTCAACTGAAGGTGCTTCTGCAAGCACTGCATGAGTTCCACACACCAGTGAGCTATAAACTGGACCCTGGAGCCAATGACTGGCCCAAAGAACTTAACTGCTCTCCATTCATTTCTTTTGTTTCTCCACTTCCAGAAGACAGTTGGCTACCAGAGTGCTTCACACATGGCAATATTCAATGATAGTTTGTCTTTATAATATTTAAAGTCCTTAGCAACACATGATATTCCAGAGTGATTAAGAGACCTTAACCCTAAATTACAGCCCTGGACAATTCACTTAACTTCTTTCATGTATCTGTTTCCCACCTTTGGATGTAAGGAGGACAACACCTACTATTTGGAAAGTCAAATAATTGCCTATGGAAAAAGAACCAAAGAAATTTTATTTTTATAACATGGAAAACTAAGTAATAGTGAAGGAGGTGCAGACCTACATGTTCTAATATGCTGAGATTTCTAAAATATAATGATCTGGAATAAAGTTACAAAATTATGTGACAACAAAAGTCACATTATCTACCTTTATACATGTACATGCATGACAGATTTATTGCTAATTACCTTCTCCCCCTACTATTTAGTAAAAGTACTTAGACTTTGATTTTTATTTGTAGCAGTGAATCCAGCTAAAAAGCCAGCCGCTCCTAGCATCTCTTGCAGCTAGTTCTGGCCTTCTGACTAAATTCCAGTTAATTAAATCTAATTAGAAGTATATGCAAACGGGACCTCTTTCCTGCTCTCTACATCCAGCCTAGGATGAAAATAAAATGTCTAAATATTTGCCATCACGCTGGACCATGAGGGAAACTTGAGACAACAGACAAAGGGTACGGCAACAGAGTGAACCCTGAATCTATGGTGACATCGTGCAACTGCCATACCAGCCCTGGGCGACTGCTTCTGAACTGTCTTTATACAAGGAAAAACTGCTAACTTATTTAAGCTATTTATATTTGAGATTCCCCCACATCCTGAAGCCAAATGTAATCTTAAGAAATACAGTAGGCAAATCCAATAGTCTGCAAAGATATGCACTAAACTAGTGTCAGCTGTCAGCTCTGGGAGCTGAAAGATAGGACTATAATTATAGAAAGTAGTCCAAGGGAAAAATGTTTCTATTTTTCACGTTTAATTTTTAGGAGAACTCATTCATGAATGTATACAACTAAAAATTGATTTTAAAACACAAGGAAAACATCCATTTAAAATAAAGAGCCAGACAGTCTGTTGAAGCAGCAGCTCATGGGACTCGGGGCTCAGGAGGTCCAGAGGTGCTGTTAACCACACGGAGACAACCACTTAGGGTGACACCACTATCTCTACTGTCTCCCCAAGGTTTTCTCCCAGCCTGTGAACAGAGCACCTCCACCACAGATACTGCACCTGGTGATTGACCGCCAGCAGGTACCCAGCAGGCAATAAGCTAGAGATGAATCCCAGCTGAGAGGTGTGTGGGGCTTTGTAGTTATCAGATCAGGAATCCCAGAAGGCAACCGTTAGGTTCAATTATCTTCCCTGTCACAAAACTGTGTTCTATTTCATGATCAGTATTCCAAGGGCAGTAGGAAACATGCAGGTGTGACAGAAATGAGTCTTAGCAGCCATTTAGCACTCTCCTGTGTGGACAGTGACTCAGTAAATCCCGCTGTGGATCATCCAAGGGCCCGAGAAGAAAGAGTGGCTTCATGTTCTGCTGGGCTCTGGCTTCTCCTAAGTAACAGAGACATGAGAAACTAATGGCCACTCATAGGAGGGTGTGGGATATGACACTACAACTTCAAGTAAAATTCAGCTTGACTTCACCATCTTCAGATCAGCAAGGGGCCCCAGACACACCCACCATAGGGCAGAAAAGAGGGGAACCTTTCCTCCTGTCAGTATGTCTTCATTTGCTCCCGATGATGGCGAAGCCCCAGGCCTGCAAAGTACAGCCGTCCGCTTCTCTATGTCCACAGCTGCAAAGCAACACCTGCCACCCGTCCCCGGAGTGGGATGACTACTACCACTAAGAATCAGACTCCCCAACCTTACGTGCAACCCTATTTCAGTGCAGTCTTGTCTTGGAGGTCTCCATTCCTCAACCTTTCTGTCTTCTGCCCCTTTTACATGCTGGATTCACTTCTTACTCCACCCAGGAGCAACTCCTACATCTTGGCAGCTCCTGACCCAAGCCCTGCAGGTGCCTGCTCTCACCTCCACATCCGCTGTCCTACTGAACTGGGAACTAGTTTCTTCTGTCAACTGGTAGGCAGAGCAGCAGCCCCCCCCATCACTCCTCCTCTTTTTATAGCCCTTTTCTTCTTCAGATAACACAGGAATCTCTTTGTCACAAAAAAAATGTCATATGAAGATGAGGCCATGTAAATATGCTGAGGTTGATGTAACCTTCTGACCAATTAGCCTGCATTTCTTGGAATAGAAAATTAATGTAATAAGACCTTGATGCTGTCTGTATTCCTTCCTTTCTATGTAGCCCTCTACCCAGTTATGTGATTCTATGTTCCTTGTGCCTATGTAACCTACGGGCCTCATATATATAATCACACCTCCTTTCTTAGCCTATATAAGACCCCTGCTTTTTGTTCCGGGGGAGCTAACTGCTTTGGGAGGGATTCCAGGTTGGTCTCAGCCTGCAATAAATGCTCTGCCTCCAAGACTCCTGAGTGTGTCTTCCATTCTCCTGGACTGCTTTGATTTATTTTCTGCTGCTCCATTATCACAACAGAGGGCCGGAGTCCCTGAGGCTGGTCCTCACACGCATGATCTGGATCCACTGTGCTCTTCGCTTCCCAGGGCATTGGCCCTCCCTCAGGTTATCACCCCTACCTGACAGGATCAGTCTTTTACCTTTGTATCGTTCCTGCCAACACCTGCACCTTCTTCCTAAAGAGGGACCTGGTGCTGCTGAAAGGAGAGTTGACCTTACGGGAAATATGAGGGGAGATTTCCCACAGGAAGCAATCAGTGCTTGAACGGAGACTTGAAAGATATGGAAGAGCTGGTTTGAGAAAGAAGGGAGTGATTTCACAGGCGCTGGGACCTGCATATTTACAGGCCTTAGGATAAAATAAATTCATTAGAATCTATACAGAATTTATAGATAATTAGAATCTATTGTATTTTTACTATTAGAATCACTTGTATTTTTACTTGCAAAAATAAGTTCCAAAGGAAATTTTTTCAGAGACTTTCTTAACATCCAGGTAATCTATACCTGCATTGTCCATAGGATAGCCAATTGCAACTTCTGGAGATTTTAGTAAAAATATTCAGTTCACTGGCTGCACCAGCCACGTGTCATATGTGATAGTAGAAATATACCTTTTAAAAATCACAGAAAGTGGCCCTAGATAGTATGGGTATGGTATTCACGACAAATTGAATTTTTGTTTCATTCACAAAATGACATAGCATTTTGGTTATTATAGAAAAATTAGTTAGCTGATCAACTGTGTGCAGTTAATACAGTGAAGCACAAATTTAGTGATCAATTTTCTTCAAGAAACATGTTTTTCTTATAAATACATGTCTTTTCTCAATGTTAAGCCAAAATAACCCCCAAAGTTAAGGAAGGAAAAGCTTATTGTAGTTCAGTTTGTACAGTCCAGGGTCATCTTGCTCCAATGCAAAGCAGCATCGCAGAGGACCCCAAAGAGGAAAAACAGTCCATGGCAGGCAGAAGGCAGCAAAGCAGTAAAGTAGCAACCAGCAGATGACAAGCAGCTACAGCAGAAGTCTTCTTTCTTCCCCTTAAATCCTACCCATGCAGAACTTAGAACCTTTAGGGGAGGCAGAACTAAAACCCAGGGCAGGGCAGGCTTAATCCCAGTGTCCACCATGAATCAGGCCCATCACCACACCCTAGAGGCATCTACCTCCAAAAAGCCCTACTCTAACTGCATGAGGCTTTGGGGACATCTAGAGTCATGCTACAATAATACACATAGTTTCCAAATTATAGGTCCACAATCCTTGTATGCTAACTGTTAATATGCTGTGTTTAAGTGAACACTTAGAAATTCAGTATTATGTTACAAAGATAATCAACACCGATTTAACCCAAACTTCATAGTTCCTTCTTTATCAATGTACTCTATTCTTTTCTGCTATGTCACTAAACATACAGTAACCTAACACAAGAACACATGGATCAATATGCCCCTCACTCAGTGCTTCTCATACACCAACAAAATGTCTGTGACAACTATTATAACTTGAATGAGAGCTCAGGAGAGGGACTATGGTTAGTTTTGCCCCAAAGCTCTGTAAAGGCCAAAAAAAAAAGACAAGACAAAGCCAATTTGGCTATAGTAGGGGAAAAAGGGAGAGAGAGAGAGAGAGATGGTTAAGACCACTCAGGAGAAATAGATATGGGGCAAGTTACAGATCATTCTGTATTTATCCTAATGTCCAGAAAGAAGCCAAGAAGATTTTTAAAGCCATAAAAAAAAAAAAAGAGCATGGAATCAGGAGAGAGTTGATCCAACTTGTTTTGAAAAGATAGCCCCAGGTGCTGTGAGGAGGAAAAGAACAGAAAACCAGTCCCCACTCTGAGAGGCTACCACAGTACCTGGGAGCAGGCACTGCGTAGAGCCAGAGGGCCCAGTCCTTCTTAATCAAGTCAAGAAACCGCACCAACAAAGGCAGAAGTTGCAGAGAAGCAAGACAGAGTATCTTAAAGTCAAACAAGCTCTCAACACCTGGGCCCTGTGGCTTTTCCCGCAGCAGGCTGCACACAGACAGGCTAACTAATCCTTCCAAAGCAACTTGGTATTCGATGGAAAATTCTTATCTAACAGAAAGATCAGCTTGGACCTCAGGATTCCAAAATAAACTTATGTTCACCTTGAAAATTTAATCTAAATGAAGACTACATGGCTTTCCTCCAAAATGCAACAGCTTTATATGTTTTCTAAATTCCTTTCTCTTCCCTTTTATGGAAATATTATAGAAATATCTTTTTGATTAAAAAAAACAAATCTAGTTTATTTATCACATTCCTAGATTTGGACAGATGTAGGCCAAATTCAGCCCATTACCATGGTTTTGTCTCCTCACCCCTTATGCTGCTTTAAAGAAATTAAACAATCACACCCACACACAATAAACTGGCTTGAACTCCAGGCTTCACACCAAGTGCATCTCTAGCTCTTTTTATATTTTGAGACAGGGTCTCACTAATGTTCCCAGGCTGGGCTCAAACTTGTGATCCTCCTGCCTCAGATCCCAGAGTGCTGAGCCTACAGGTGTGTACCACCATGCACTGTTAAGAGAAGCTTTTTTTTTTTAATTTTTTTTTTAAGTGGCCCTGGGCATCAAACTCGGGCCCTTCTGCTTCAAGGTAAGCGTGGTACCACTTGAGCTAAATGCCCGGCCATAAGAAGCTTTTATTTATTTTTTTATTTCTTTGAGACAGGGTCTCACTTTTGTGTTCAGGCTGGCTCTGATCTCACTATGTAGCCCAGGCAAGCCTCAAACTCAGCAATCCTCCTGTCTCTGCCTCCCGAGTGCTGGGATTACAGGCGTGAGCCACCACGCCTGGCAAGAAGCTTTTATTTTTTTAAAATAAATGTTAAAAAAATTTTTATTAGTACATATCTGTCATACATATTGATCACATTCACCCTAGGGGATTCATACCTGTACATAATATTTTTACAACTTCTCCCATCCCTTCAACCCTTGTCTTCCCCACTTGCACAAGCTTTATTTCCATTTTTTCCTTCTATTTTTTTCCTTTGACCTTCCTTCCCTACACCCCTCTTCCTAGTTCCCCTTCCCATTTAACACGTTCTTCATACTCAATATATTCATTCTACATATTAATTATCCTCCATCATGCTTCTTATATACCCTTTGGGTTTTTCACACAAGAGAAACAGTACAATATTTAAATTTGTGTGCCTGTTTTGTTTCACTTAAGATTATTATCTTGAGAGGCGCATCCATTTTCCCGAAAAGGATTCACGTTTACTTTTCCTTACAATTGAATGGTATTCCACTGTATGTAAATACCACATTTTATCCACTTAACTCTTTTTTTTTTTTTTTTTTTTTTTTTTGAGACAGGGTCTTGCTTTGTAGTTCAGGCTGGCCCTGAGCTCACTCTGTAGCCCGGGCAAGCCTCGAACTCAGCAATCCTCCTGTCTCTGCCTCCCGAGTGCTGGGATTACAGGGATGAGCCCCCACGCCAGGCATTGTCCACTTAACTTTTGATGGGCATCAGGTCTATTTCCAGGATTTAGCCATTACAAACTGCGCTGCTATAAACACAGGTATGCATGTATCACGTGGTATGATCCTTTTACCTTGTTTGGGAAGATACGTAAAAGGTGCACAG
The DNA here is from genome assembly GCA_004025085.1 of Thryonomys swinderianus. NCBI lineage: Eukaryota > Metazoa > Chordata > Mammalia > Rodentia > Thryonomyidae > Thryonomys > Thryonomys swinderianus. The sequence continues at coordinate 3,061 of PVIC010023553.1, read as the reverse complement.
CTGGGTCAAATATATGCTCTAGGCCTAGGTGGGGTTTTGGGGGGGGGGATTGTCTTTTTTTGTTTTGTTTTGTTTTGTTTTTTGAGACAGGGTCTCATTTTGTAGTTCAGACTGGCCCTGATCTCACAATGTAGCCCAGGCAAGCCTCAATTCACAGCAATCCTTTGGCCTCTGCCTTCTAAGTGCTGGGATTACAGGCATGAGCCACTATACCCGGCACTGTGGTATGTGGTACTAATGGGTGTGAGTCACCATGCCCCATATTGTTGTATGTGGTTACTGGGGATTGAACCAGGAACCTTGCACTTGCTAGGCAGGCACTGGAACCACTGAGCTAAATCTCTGGGTCTCTAGTCCTAGTTTTTTTGAGGAATCTCCACACTGATTTCCACAGTGGTTGCACCAGTCTACACGACCATCAACAGTACAGAAGGGTTTGTTTTTTCCCCACATCCCCACCAGCATTTGTTATTGATTGTTCTTGATGATAGTGATTCTTTCTGAATTAAGATGGAACCTGTTGTTTCTGCATTTCTTAAGTAACCAGTGATGGTGAACATTTTTTCATATAGTAATATGTCACTTCTAATCTTCATCAGAAAAGTATCTATTCATTTCAGGTGCCAATTTTTGGATTGGTCTTCAGATCTCAGGGGTCTGGTTTTTCTTAACTTCTTTATATTCTAGATGTCAATGCTTTGTCTGTGGAACAGCAGATAAAACTTTTTCCTGTTCTGTAGGCTGTCTCTGCACATGAATTAGAGAGGCTGTCTTTCTTCCAGTGAATGAGTTTGGCACCTTAGTCACAGATAAAGTAGCTACTTGAGCTGCTACACAGGGATTACTTGACTGCTATCCAAGTATTCCCTTTTGACCTGAGCCTGGAGATGCACTAGACTTGGGATTAGGACAGGAAAAATGTGCAACTTCCCAATTATGGAACTGTAAGATAATAATATCACATCACTTGTGGGCACTGGGGTGACTTTACAGCTGGAACTGGGGCATGGGTTTGGGTCTTGCAGTTATCACTCTGTAAGCAGCCCAAATGCCTAACCCAGGAAACCATCCATGGGCAGGGCCAATGGGATCCTGTCTTGAGCTCCAGAAGTTCCAGAGCAGGGCAGTATGTTTACTTTATGGTGGGATTTCCCCTCGGCCATTCTTCTCGCATTTGCAGTAGAAACTGGCAAACGGTTTTTATCCTATCTCTCTGTACAGTGTTTCTAAACAGATACTGCACTTTTTTATTACTAGCATGTGGTTTTAATTTTTTCCCAGCCGTCTGGACAGGAAATGGAAGCAGAAATGGAACATGCAGGCTCCGCAGTCCTCTGGTCTGGCTGCAGACCCTACTACAGCTCCTGTCCCTGCTGCTGGCTCAGGGAAGTGTGTCTTGCCCCTGTTTCTCTGGGGAAAGTTTTTAATTCTCTGCTGCTTCTGTCTTTCTGTGTAGGCCATGTACTCAAAATCCCAGACCAATCTGCTGTTAAGAGTGAGCCTTGGGCCACTAAAGAGTAACAGGCTCCCTGCATACCAAAAAGGTGGAATCAGTAGGCAGGGGCCTTTTGTAAGCCTTTAGAGAAGAAAATGGTTTTCTTTCACCTTTGGGATTTTCAATACTACTGGAATGGTTTTATGAAGTTTTTTTTTTCTTTCTTTCTGAATAGGAAAATTGACGTTATAAAAGAAAAAAAAAGATAAAGTAGCTGGGTGAGCATGGATTTGTTTCTGTATCTTCTATACTTTTCCACTGATCCTTGGGTCAGTACTGGGTGTTTCATTTTGTTTTGTTTTGGATAGTACCATGCTGTTTTTTATCATGGTAGCTTTCTAATGTAGCTTCAGATCAAGGTCTGTGATCTCCCCTGCCATGCCTTTGTTGCCCAGAACTCCTTTTGCTATTTTAGTTCACTTTTGATTCCATATGAACTTTAGTACTGTTTTCTCTAGTTATGTGAGTATGCTGTTGGTATTTCAACTGGAATTGCATTAAATCTGTGAGACAGTTTTGGAAATAGGGCTATCTTCACTCTATTGATTCTGGCCATCCAAGAATAGGGGATATCCTTCCATTTACTGATATTCTTTTCCATCTTCTTTTTCAGACTACCATAGCTATCAACGTATATGGCTTTTACTTTCTCTGCTAAGACTGATTTCTAACACTTTTTGGTGCTGTTGTGAAAGATTTTTTTCCCCCTAATTTCTCCCTCAATAAGTTTGCTATTTGTGTACAGGAATGCTGTATGATATGAACATTGACTCTGTATCCTCCTATGCTATTGAATTTGGTTCCTAGTTGTAGGAGTCTTTGGAGGATTTTTTTGGGGTCTTCTATGTAAAGTATTATGTCATCCAGCAAATAATGATAATTTAACTTCTCCCTAATACAGATTGTTTTGATTTCTTTCTCTTGTCGAATTGTTCTGGTTAGTGTTTCCAAAATGATACTGACCAGTAGCAGTGATAGAGGGCATTCTTGTCTTGTTCCTGATTTTAAAATGAAAGCATTCCATTTTTGTCCATTTAGTGTGATGTTGACAACATACATCTATGTTGTCATAGATGGCTTTTATCAGATCAAGACCATTTACTTTAATTTTCTGTAGGATTTTATCATGAATGGGTGTTGGACTTTCCCAAATGCTTATTCTTTTTTTTTAATTGAATTCTTTATTGGTACAATTTACATACACCTCAAAATCATGTATAACATTGGGGAATTTGTACCAGTATATGACACAAGTTAATTCTCGTTTTTACCCATATCCCTACCCACCCACACCTCCTCACCCCCTTTATACATGCTCTTTCATTTTCTTTCTGTATCATATTTATTCCTTCCCCTTATCACATTCCCACACCAAGTTTCCTATAGAAATTTTCCACTCTATAAAAGCTGTCATACTTTCTAGAGCTCATTTGCATCTACAGGTGTTCATGCCAAAGAGAAGATCTGGAATACCACATTAACAGCACCAAGCACAAAAGTCATGTGATCATCTTAACAGATCTTCTCCAAATGCTTATTCTGTGTCTGTTAAGATGATCACATGGC
>PVIC010023552.1:10223-26837 GCA_004025085.1 Thryonomys swinderianus | reverse complement strand
TCTCTTTTTTTTTTTTTTTTTTTGAGACGGGGTCTCGCTTTGTAGTTCAGGCTGGCCCTGAGCTCACTATGTAGCCCAGGCAAGCCTGGAACTCAGCAGTCCTCCTGTCTCTGCCTCCCAAGTGCTGGGATTACAGGTGTGAGCTACCACACCTGTCACTGTGGTATGTAGTGCTGATTGCTGGTTGATTGTTGGTGGGTGAGTCACCTCACCCAGCATTGTTGTATGTGGTTACCGGGATCAAAACCAGGACCCTGCGCTTGCGAGGCAGGTGCCAGAACCTCTGAGCTAAATCTCCAGCCCTCCTACATGACTTTTTAAAATTTATTCTAATTTCTGCTAAGCCCTTAGTAGAGATGAAGTTTTTCCCCTTCTTTCTCCAGAGAGAATTACTTTACAGTCAAGCTTTGTTTTTCTAGCAGAGAAACCTAGGGTTGTACTTTGGAAAGCTGTGTCTGCCTGTGTTTGAAATTAGCCTCATTAGATTTAGCAAGTGCAAAGGGCTGCAGTAGAGACTCGATGGCTGATAGAATTACAGGATTCTGAGGGCGACTGGAAATCCTGAGCATCATCCTTGAATGCCATGCTGAGTAACCCCTTGAGTACTCCTCTACCTGAGCTTTGTGGCCCAGTGAGTAGTGTTGCCCTGTATACTGTCACATTTGGGGATAATTCTAGAATCCATGTCTTTGCCTCTCTTTCTCACTCCTGTTCAACATCTCTGGACTTTCTTTATAATCCCAGTCACCCACAAAGTCCTAGTGATTTTCTCTCCAAATCCGTCTGAAATCCACACTGTCCTGCTCATCCCAAATGTTCCTGTGCTGGATTCTGGCACACTAGGAATTTTTGGAGACAGGATCTCATTGTGTAGTCCAGGCTGGCCTCATATTTGTGGCAATGCTCCTACCTCAACCACCCAAGTGCTGGGATTACAGGTGTGCACCACCACGCCCGGCCATATTAGACTTTTATCATTGTCACCTCCGGGGCATGGGATATGAGTATTCAACAACTGGCTATTGAGTGAATACAGAATAAGATAATGATGCGGGGAAATTTAGTTCCCAACCTTCTGCTGTCTGCGAGATGGGCATGAGCAGATATTTCTGAGAATAATTACGGGAAGTATGTATCTGAGGTCACCTTATTTCCACTTGGCAGAGATGTCTAGCAAACATACCAACCGAACTGTTTTTATACTGAAGTCGAACTGAGGGAGTCTTCCTCCCTCCCTCCCTCCCTGCTTCTCTGACGTCTCATTTTGCCATTATCATTTTGGCCGCCTCCAGGAAACCAGATCTAAACCTGTGCAGTGCTAGAAGTGGCTGCTTAACAGCTTGGCAGGGAGGAGAGGCAATTGAATTACCCGTTTACACTTCTGATCTCCCAAGCTTGTGTCAGAACAAGAAGATAATAGAAGAGATTGTTAACACTGCTTGGGACTAGTGAGTCCACCTGGCAGAGAAATGTGTCACATGAAAATGTTTGCTTTCTCTGAAGGTGAATCTCTTTCTCCATCAGACAGAACTGCTTCCCTCCCCTCGTTTTCTTTGCCTCAAATTTCCCACTGCACTATCTGTGCTCACGGTGCTTTTCCTCTGAAATCAGAAATGCCTTGCTCTCTGCCAGTTTGATGGCAGCGCAGGGATGAAAAAGCCAGCCCATTCAGAGGGGTTCTGAGGAGCCCATGTCAGGGGGCTGCAAGACGCCTGTCTGCTTAGAAAACTCTCATGACTGTGACGGGTCTCAGTGCAGGAAGAAGAGGGAATTCCTAGTGGGTTTCCTCTGTGCGTGTGGAGGGATGTAGACACTCAAAGCCCCAGTGGTAAGTGAGGATGAGGATGCAGGATTCTGCAGAGTGGAGGGGAATTCCATCTCAGGTCGGGACTTGTTCCTGAATGGCGCCTGTCCAACTTATTGTTTTCTCAGCTGTTACTAGAAAGCATCCAAGTAAGGATGGCTGAAGGATGCCTCCTAGAAAGCTGTCCTGCAGAGTTTGAATCCCCACAATTGGTGACCCATTTTCTTTGTTTTCTTGATACTGGGAATCCAAGTGAGGACATTGCACATGTGAGGTAGGCAGGAGGTAAATCCCTGGCCCTTGTGACCCATTCTGAACATGGTAGGATGAAATATGTATCTACAGATCTCTTTATTGAGTTCCTGCCAAGGCTCACTCATTCAACATGCACTTGTGGGGCTATAAGTACAAATAAGACAAGTCTTCTACTTAGTGCTAAAGAGCTCATGATGTCAATGAGAATGTCTGTCCAAAGAACAGGGAAGATAGGGGCTCACACAGGCAGTGAGCATGATAGGCCAAGCACTGCTCTAGGTGTTTGAAGTGCTGTGTCATTGCGTTGTCACAACAGTCCAAGGAAATTCTTATCCTGGTTTTATAGGTGAAGACAGTGTGATACTGGGGTGTAAAGTGTCTTGTCTGAAGTTACTCAGTTAATATGTATGAGGCACCATGAGAGTAAACAGAACAGAGGTGTGATTAGAGAGCAGGAAGGAAACATCCATGGAGCAAATTATTGGAGAGGGTGAATTCAATCTCTATTATTTCCATGAGATATTATGACCCCAAGACTTCCTTAAGTGTGTTACTCCAGCAGGACCTTTTCCATTGTCAGTGGCAGAGGACCCAACCAAAGTGACAGGGCCAAGAGAACTTTCGAGGGCTCCTTAAGGAGCAAATCTAGGGTCTGTTCTGAATGTAGGCTCAGCTTGTTGGAGGATCTCATATGATATTGGCAGGTTTCATGTTTTCATCTTTCAGCTTGGTTCTGCTTGCCCTTGTCTTGTGATCTCAAGATCGATAGAACAGCCCCAAATCTTCCTCTGCAGGGTGATGCCAGAGCTTCTTTCCTGGATGATCTAGAAACTAACAACAGGTATAACAAAAAAGTCCTGGGATTTTCTATCAGTGGCCCCGTTAAGTTGCCTCTCTGGTCTCAAAGCTGTCATGGTGCCCAGGGAAATTAGCTGAGGCCAAAGAATGTAAGGATGGAATGTGAGTGAAGAACAAGCGGATCCCCCAGGAAATTCAGTTTATCTTTGAGAAAGGTGGTCAGACCCTTTGCTAGAAACTTCTCAAGATGACCTACATTATAGCCATTAGATGATGATGTTTTCTCTCCTGGGCTCTGAGCATCCATAAGACCTATGCCTCTTTATTCTCTTATTCTTCTTCTTACCCATCAATAATTATGCCTACTCTTTTCTTGGCAGGAGGCCCATGCGACTCAGTGCACAAAGAGTAGGAAATAATAGCTAAATGGACTGTAAGGCATAATAAGTTTACTCTTTCTTCTTGATAGAATTTTAAAATTTATTTTTTATCTATTTTTAACAGATACATAAAAACAATAAAGTTTTTGTACATGAAAGGAGTCCCGATTAATGTTTGAACACAAGTACACCAATTTGCTTTTTCAGCGGCCCTGAGTTCTTTTGCTTATGAGCTGGGATTCTTACTCAGAGTGAAGGGACCTAGAACATCTTGGGTCCTCCAGATGGTACTGGTTGGGTGTCAGCATATGGGCAGAGATGTGGGTGGGAAGAGCTGATGTCAGGAGGGCTACACTGGAACATTGGATTCAAATCAAAGGAAAGTCTTGGGGCTTCAGCTGGTGATGAAGAATCACAGGAGAGCTGAGGATGCAAAACGCTGGCACGTCTCCTATAAGGATGAAGAGGCCTAACTTCCCGAGACAATGAAAATCCCACTGGAGATGGTCTTGAGGAGCATTTTATGGTGTCCCCAGAGGAGAAGTGAGGAGCTCTTGCCACCAGCATCCTCAGTGGTTTCTCCTCTTCCCCCTGGAAAAGGGACCCTGATGCGGGTCATTCGCACTGCTTGGCTGGGTGGCCTGGGATAATTCACTTAATGATGTCAAATCTAGACTTCTTGACCTGCAAAGGGAAATAAAGAAAAATACTGTGCCTACAAAATAAAGGGCAATGATTTTATATAAATCTAGCACAAGCATGGCCAGTCGATAGTGGACAATTAATACTGAAACTATTTGGAATTATTTTCTGAACTGAGCACATGACTTCCTAACACTAAACATGTTGGTAACAAATGAGGGAAATTAGCATGTTACTAATATATTTTTAAAAAACACTCTGAAACTAATATTTTGGTCAGTGGCACCAGGTTACAGAAAAGCAGATGTGTTCTTATTTAATTTCAACCTTCACTTCATGGAATACAGATCCCAGATCAGAATCATTTAGGTCAGAATTCCTGTTCTGCCCCGATGAGTCACTGTGAAATTGTGAAAGGGAATCAAATCCTTCATCTTAGCATCTGATCAGTACAATAAAGCTACTATCCACCTGCCCACAAGTAAACAGTGATGATTTAAAACAGCTCATATATAGCCTGACTCTGCTGTGATCCATATACTGTTTTTCCCCACCTTCTTGGATTAAGCAATTTAAAATGTCATTTCTGTGAGTGACCCTGGAAGATCATGGGCTTAGAGGACCTCATCTGATGATGGAGGAGTCCTCTGAATTAGCTGTGCATATACAATTAAAGTTTAATCTGATCAGTGCAGTGCCCTGTGGCTGTTAGCTTCTTACTTCAAAGGGAAAACCCTGCTTGCATACATTTTGTTTGTTTGTATGTTACTAGGAATTGAATCCAGGGCCTTTGGGCTGATGTATATTCCAAGGCCTTTCATTTTTGAGATAAGGTCTTGGTAAGTATCTTGGGTTGGGCTTGAACTGTCAATCATCCTACCTCAGTCTCCGGGAGCAGTGGGATTGCAGATGTGCCCCACTATGTCTGGCTTCATAAAGAAGAGATTATTACTTTGAGTGGGAAATTGGCTTACACGGGCCTCAAACTCAAAACTTTATAAGATTTGATTTGACTTCCAAGTGATAAACCACCTTTATAACTTCTAGTGCTATGACCTTAAGCAAGGTACTTAACCCATCTGTTCTTCTTCAATGTCTTACTTTTTCAGTGGAGTTAATTATAATTCCTACCACCAGGGATGGTTATGATATTCAAATAGAAATGATATGTAACATGATTAAGTACAATGTGAGTGATGCTCACTGATACTCAGTTCTCTTCTTATTTGGAATATAATAAGGTGGCACTTTCTGGGTACCTGTTCCTTGGATGGGGCTGTGGGGCAAGTCTGGCCAGAGTTGTGAGCCCAAATGAGGTCTGTAACTTCTGGAGCAGAGCATTTAAAGTGCTGATGGTGTAGCATTTTCCAGCCAACATATGATGGCACGTGCATGAGGAAGAATAACTTTCCATGTGTTGAGACTCTTAGATTTTGGAGCTGTATTTTCACTGTTCTGTAACTTGTCCTGCGTAGACTGATATACATAGTGATCCAGGATAAGGACTAGGATTGCTTGGGCATTTACTATACACTAGCTAAATATTTCTCACGTAGTATAACAGTACTCTAGAAATTGTACCTTATTCTTACTGTCTTCAGATTTAGATAGGACACTAAAGTCAGAAACAAAGTGACTCACTCAAGGTCACCAGGTTGTGCAAGAAAGGGCGGAGGTTCAGATCTACCTAGGCCGACTGCAGTTTGTGCTCTTCGCTACTGTTCTGCAGATTCCAAAGTCTACGCCTGTGGTTGCCCAGTATGATTAGTCAATATTAGTTCTGCTTTTCCTGTCTCTTGCACTGCATCCCCTCTAGTTTCATTTGGAAATGATTTCCTCTCTTGGCCCTTATTCTTTAGAGTCGTGGTGAGGTTGAGAAACCATCAGGGTGGTCTGCTGTGGGGATCTAACGCCAAGGTTGTCACAGGAAGTCTCTCATTTTCATTGCTTTGCATGGCCCCTTTTGGTTTCCAGCCTGTTATGTAAATGAAAATCTTTGATATGGCTTAAAAGGAAGATGGGGATTTTTATTCCTACTTTTACTTGAAAGCATCAAGGTGATTGCCTTGTAAGACTTCCTAGAAGCACAGCCTGAGATGGAGCTTTTGTACATGTTGAGAAAGTGCTCTTGGGAGAAAGCTGTAAGGAAATGAAGGGCAGAACAGGGCAATAGAAGAAGCTAAGCAAAAGTGTGGCATTGCTGAGGTTGGGACCCAGGCTGATCCCATGATAGAGCTGAGAGCTTGGGCTTACCACAAAGTCCTTGTCCTACACTGGGGAAGAGAGCTGAGCTTTTACAGGCCTGTATCAGAAGCTCGCTGGCCTTGGGTGAAACTTCCTAGGTACCTGTGAGTGAAGAAGTTGATGTTAGCTGAAAACAGTCCTCCAGAGAAGGATGCAGCTGTGAGACTGGCAAACAATACCTGCATCAGTAAAGGAAACCTGGATTCCCCAAGAACACAGTACCGTGTGTATGGTCAGTGGCTCATCCTTTTTAGAGTGATGTTTGTTTTCTGGGGATGATCAGCTCAAGATATAATGAGGTAGTGAACAGTGCAGATACAATAGTGGTGGAATGTGACCTTAGTAAGACCTCTGTATTTGCTTTATTGTTGACTTCCCAATGTTGTGTATGACTGTGTGAAGGAGGTGGGCACTGCTGTCCTGACCTGGGAATGTGGAAATGGTGAATTGTATCTGGTCACCTAGAGAGCTATTCTACTTATTACCTTTCTATATGGGTGAGGTACTGCCAAGAATGTTGTAGCAACTGAGGCTATTTTCCTTCCAAGTGAAATAGCTCACTTCCACCTCATAGGTCTACAACAGTAGTGGCGAACCTATGGCACACATGATGCAGCAGGCTGTTTGTACCATTCAAAGTTAGAAAAGGTTTGCCATCACTGGCCTAAAGTCAGGATTTCAGTCAGCAATATTAATACTAACCACAATATTACTGCAACTTATTAAAAGCCTACTCTTTTTCCAGGGGCTTTAGTTGTTTTACTTGTATGTAATTCTCCCCATGACTTTGTAAGATAGAGATCATAGAACCCCTTCGATGGTCCAGAACATTAAGTGTTAGGAACAGTCAACAGCTCATCCAAGGTATGGTGTTAAGGGTCATTTTAAAAAACCTGTGTAATCACTGATGAGGAGGAACAAACCCCCAAACTTTACAACAGTGAAATCTCCCTCTTTTGGCCAGGATTCAAATCTTGCTGCCTTGAATATGAGGGTAAAGAGCAGAGCAAGATATGCCAGAGACAAGATTTGGTTCCAGTGCTGCCTGGCTCTAAAGTTGAGATATTTTACTTTACTATGCTGCTTTAGTAAATGTGTATTTTTGAAATGTCTACACTCTTAGTTCTATACTGTGAATCCCAGTGTCAAAGAGGGTCAAACTTCAAAGCCTTGGAAACAGATAAACAGATAGGGCAAATTATTTAACCTCTGTAAGCTTTTTTCCTCATTTGTCAAATGGCCATAGTAACAGTTTGCACAACTGTCACATGGGATAACTACAGGATGTAACAACATTCAGTATATAGCAGTAATTTTAATATATATATCCATGAGGAGATGTCAGTGTAGTTTGGAGAAAGGATAGTGTTTTACTTCTCTATCATTTTGTGACAACCACAAAATTTGGTTGGTGAAAACAATAATGACTTATTTATTCCTCATGATTCTGTGACATTCAGTGAATTACCCAGTTACATTTCACATAGCCTGCCTGATCATGCAAATGTTTTCAGTCAAGACAGTAGGTGAGCCTAGGGCACCCAAGGAGGCTGGAGTCCTTCCTGAGGTCCTTCCTTACTTAGTAGGTTAGCCTAAACTTTTTACATGGTTGATAGATTCAGACGTTCTCAAAGTGGAATCATCACTGGTGCTATGGACTGAATGTTTGTGTGGACTGAAACCTCCCCACATTTATATATTGAAGCTCAGTATGATAGTGTTTGGAGACAGGGGCTTTGGGGAGTCCTGAGGGTTTTGCAAAGTCTTAAGAATGGAGCCCTCATGTTAAATTAGTGTCCTTATGAAGAGATGAGATTACTCTCTGCTTCTGTATGCATGCACTAAGAAAGGCCACATGGAAAACAAAATCAAAAAGACTGTTCCAAGAATTCAACTACCCAACCATCAGTCTTGAACTTCAGGATTCCAGAACAATGAGAAATAAACATTGTTTGTTATAGCCACTAGTTTCTAACACCTAGCAAGTTAGCGCACATGAAGATACTTGTCTTCTTAAGGCATAGACACAAAGTTGTGCATCAATGGGTAAAAAAAAATCACTTGGCCAATTTAGATTTCATGAAAGGAGAATTTGACTCCAAATCTTACTGACAGAGTGGTATATGTACATTGGAAGTGGTAGAATTATTGTTAGCTTTATTTGGAGGATTGTTTAATCCAGATTGTTAAACAAGATGATCTTTTGAGGCAGTAACAGACAATATGTATAAAGTATAATCCTTTCTGTTTTGATAGAGTGTTGCGGTTGAATTACAGTCATTTAGTTGCTAATAAAATGCACAAAGGATTGGTGGTTTTAGAGAAAACTTTACAGAGGACAGGAATAATACTTGGAGCCAAAAGGAAGAAAAAGAAATTACTATGGAAGGGAAAGGAAAGGTCTGTGAAACTGTTATGGCTTTTATCTAGATGTCCTCCCAAAACCTCATACATTTATATGTGGGGCTTTTGGGAAGTGACTGGATCACGGGTGTATGATACTGGGTTAAGAAGTGTGATTATGGAGTAAGGGTGTGTGATAATTAAATAGTCCACTGAATGGTTTAGCCTAGCTCTGGGTGTGGGAAAGGGGGAGGTACGAGGTGTGGGAGGGAGCCAACCAAAAGGGTTGTAACCTGAATTGGATAAAAGTGGAAGGGAGGCTTGGTGTTGCAGCTTCACTGCTTCCTGCTTACCCTGCCATTGACTGTTCTCCTCTGCCATGTTGCTCTGCTAAACTGCCCTGCATTGGAGCCAGATTATTGACAGATATCTCTACCAACTGAGCTAAAATAAACGTTTTGTCCTTTAACTTTGGGTGTTAGGTATTTTGTCTCAGCAATGAGAGGAAATAACTAAGAGACTAACATTTTTATTTTTTCACCTACATGAACAAGAACAAACTCAGTGTGGGCTGGGTTGAGAGAGAGCAAGAACCCAGATTTTAACCGTCAAATTGATCTAGAGCTGTCAGTTGGGCTAATTTACCCCTCTCAAAGAAGGGTGATTTATCTTGTGTATTGTAATCAGATAGTGGTCTAAGTCACTCCCCAAGAGCTCTGGTAAATCACTTTTAGTACATATTGAAAGTGACAATATTGTATTTTATCACCGAATTGCCATCTTATAGTAATAACTAATGCATGTCATCAGCTTTTGCTCCAGTGCTGAATTACTCTCACTGGGAGGCACATGGATCCAGAAGTGAGCTGTTGTTTCCATTTGCTTGTCCACCACTAGCACAGAGAGGCCAACAGGGAAACTGTATTACTGCAACCCTTGCTGATTAGCCAGCTTGGAGACACCTGTATTCTTATGAGATGTGCAACATTTCTCCAGTGGAGTTTGGGGCAAAGTGAACTAGGATGGGCTTGGCAGTTCTATTAGGTGAATGCTAAGTGTCCTGTAGGCAAAAGTCACATACTTTATTTTCATAAAGAAAGACTGTTGAAGAAACAGTCTCAAATTATCTCTTACCGAGGGCTACTGCTTGCAACTGACCTTAACACAGCTGGTCTCAATAGGATATCGTCCAGCAGCCCGCAAAGTGATTTCTCGAGGTATAAAGACAACCATGCCAGTCCCTGGCTTGCTATTGTCATGGCTCTGCAATAGCTTTGGTATATTGTCAGCACTCCTTCGCTTGGCCTACAAGGCTCTCTGCTTCCTGTATTGTTATGTGTGCCTTTCCCTCTCCTTGAAATGTGCTCTCCTAGATTCATCACCTGGATTCTTTTGTTTTAAATTATTCCTCCAGTAGCTGGAAGATACATTCCAAACATGTCCTCTTCTGAGCACGTGCAGATACTATCTCAGACGCTCTTTGTTTCACTTACCACCTTGTCTTCCTTGTTTGTGTCTCTGGCTGTTACACTAGACAAACTTACTTCCTTGAAAGTAAGAACTCAACTTAATAACAATGGTATCCTGCACAACCAGCACAATAACTGCTTGGCTCAGAGGAGGTGCTCAATAAACGTTTACGGAGTTCATTAACTTGTGAAAAGACCTTTTTGGGTTATCACAAAAAAGTAAAGCTGTAGAGATGTAGAATTTTCACCTTGAATCTGAATTTATTTTTAGCTAGAGTTTTCTATTTTAATGTTACTCATTTGCATTAGAATTGGTGTGAGGATTCACCATATACGTGAAATTTGGATGACAGATATATTTATTAGATGAGGCCTTGTGGTATTTTTTATATTTAGCATTAACCAGGAAGTTATCACATTTTCACACCTATGAATTTCAGAATATATCAAGGCTTTTGTGTGTTAGTAAAAAGGCTAAGTGAATATTTCATTCATGTTGGTGGATTTGGAGCCACCATACCTCACTGGGGTTCATGAAACATTTCAATGGCCAGTTTCCACCTCTTTTCTGGGTATAGAATACAAAGAGATCTTCTAGCTTCTTCAAAGGCCAAGGATATGTGGCAATGAAGAGTGTGGTGGGTCTTGAGTCCTTACTGGGAAATGTGACCTTGGGCAGGGGAATGGGAAAGAATGAGAAGTCATGTCGTATACTGGTACGAATTCTCAATGTTGAGTGTGATCATGATGTGCATATAAAATGTACCAATGAAGATTCATCTTTTCAAAACAAAACAAAACAGTGGTACAGACAGTAAGAGTGTGGAGGAAGGTACAGTTCTTCAGACCAAGTGGCTGGGAATCTGTTTCATTTCACTATGATTGAAGCCAGAACATCATGTCATGACACTGACCTGCATTAGAGACTTTATGTTGGCAACTGTGAGAAGTTGACTCTCTGTAAGGTTTTAGTATCATGTAATGAAAACTTTATATTGAGTATGTATGTGTATGTATTGAATGTGTATGTGTGTATGTATGTATTGAATATATATCCATACATACACACATAAAATTCTGACTCCCAGCTACATTGACATGTGTGCTTAAGGAAAATCCAGGTGTGCACACCTGCATACCTGTGGTATCCATAACACTTATGCTTTTGTACAAAGTTGAAGAAAAGATGAAACTTGCCAAATGTTGACCTAGAATTCTATGGAGAAAAACAAGGAAGTGAATATATGGACAATGTTTTGATAGAGTTGGCTGACTGGTGGATTTTGAAAACTTTTTAAGGTATTAATATCTAGAAAACATTGTAAGTCACAAACTTGATGAATCAGTGAGATTCTCATAATTTCTAAATATAAATGCTAATTGAGCAAAGCTTATCAGTTTTCAGCTAGGGGTTTGTGCTTTTATATAGGGGAGTAGAATGTTTGAAAGATGATTATTAATAATAAAGTTAAAAGGATGATGTCAGGAGGAATGCAATAAAATATATCTATCTTTTTCATCATGTTACTTATCTCGGTTGCCAGGAAAGTAATGTGAACATTTTCTACCCTCATGCAAAATACTACCTCTGCTCACCTTGTGGTGCTGTCATTGTTGCACTTGGGGACAAATGTGGAGCTGCAGGGTGAGGAATGCAGAATGTGTGGGCAAAGGGGGAGCTAGGAACTAGATTAGGAATGAGGAAGCTCACCTAAAAACTCATGAATTTCAAAATCACACATATAATCCACTTCCATTTAAGAAATGCCCTGTGGATCTGGGCAATGGTAATTGAAAACTCTGGATTAGTTAGGAGGGTATCAGTAGCTAAACTAAAGAGCCCAAGGCCAAGCTCTCAGGTTTCATGCAACGTGGTGGCTGTGGCTTTGTTCTCTCGGTGTAAACAGAGCTTCCAGGCCTCGCTCAGGGCCTTTCAAATGGATTCTGGAAAAGGGACTCAAGTGGAGGCCTCAGAGGATGAGTTGCCTTTACTTCTAGAAGAAAGACACTTAAGGCCAGCAAGTGGAAAGCCTGATGCTAGAATGGATGTCACAGCAGGGAGCCATTCCTTTCACATTTTGACAATTTTCTTAGGAAATATTAGCAATTGTAAGAGCCGGAAAGGCATAAATTGTTAAAGTATGTTACCTAGTACTTGCGATATTAGGAACAGTTTTGATACAAGACCTCCAAATGATATGGGGGTAATATAATATTACTCCCAATCTGCTAGATGTCAGATACATCGAATTCATGTTCCCGCAAATTGAAGACTGAATTCTAAGGAACAGTGAAGATTAAGACAAGAAAATATTTATTGAGAAGGAGAGATTTTAGCTTCTGAGAGACAGGAAGGGGCCTGAGAGTGTGGTGTAGATCACCCTTCACAGAAGAAGTTTTATAGAGCAAAATTATGAGGTGGGTATAATGTGGGTTAAAGTTATGATCAGTGAATAAAATGATAAATATAGCTTCTTAGGTAATATTGATCCAGTGGGGAAGGGGGTCATGTAGCAAGTGTTGATGGAAAGAACAAAGAATTTTTTTAGGAAGGGGTAGACCAGAAGTCTTTGTCCCTTACCTGGGTGACTGATGTCTGACTACCTGTTATTGGACCAGGTGTTATCACCTTGGGGAAGTATGTAGGCTTGCTCATGTCATCTTCATGTTTAGGCCTGGCCTCCAACTGATAGGTCTCTGGCCATAGTTCTAATGTATTTTCATCTTTTGTATTGACTCTTTCAAGGGCCTAGCCCTATCTGACTGCCTATATTTCTACTTAACTTAGCTGTCTATAATAGTTTCAGCCATTAAATCTATGCTTCTAACAAGTATTTTAAAACATGGATATAGAAAGATAAATATAGAATACATATATAAGTAGAATAGTTGATTGATTTAAAGTGTAAAAATGTGTAATATTTTTCTGTAAGTTACTATCTTGATTTATGAAGTTATCTGTACCCTTTCTAAAGAAACAAACATTTTCCAGTGATCAATCTGGATACTATAAATTTTCTAATTTATACTTTTCTGGCCAACATGTCCCTGCACAATCCCCTTATTATCTTTGCAACTATACAAAAACAATAGCAGTACCACCATCAAGCACCAGATATTTATATTTGGTAGTCCTGAGCAATACTGGAATTCAGACAGGAGAGGCATGATTGCTCCATTTAATAGTTGCCTTAGGCTTCTGAACCTGGAGTCAACAAGAGAGAGACCCTATCTTTCTCCCAGGACCCTGGAACATCAGATCAGTGGTGCATGCTGTATAAAGCAAGGGTCTGTATCCCAGGCCCTTGCTCTACTTGCATGTCTACCTCCTTCCCTCCATCACTCTTTTCATCCTTTGGGTTTGGCCCAAATGATCAGCCTTCCCTGGACTCCCATATGTGATCAGGCTTCCCTCTGAATAGCCTTGTAACACTTTAAAACTCTTTTCATTGTTAGAATTTTACCTTCTTGATATTAGTAGATGAATGTGTGGGTCTTCTGGAGTATCTCTTTTGTTACTTTTGAATATCCCTCGCTCTTGGCATATTACAGCCTCTTGTAAATGTTTGATAAATGAATAAATTAATACAAAAGTTTTGCATCAGCTAGACAGTGGACCTAGTGTTTTAAGGTAGATTGGGTTAATCAAGAGGAAGCTTCCTAGCGTTATCACTGTGTCTTTTTCTGGGAAAGAGTGTATGATTTACCGCACCAGGAAGTCAAGGCTTTGCATTCTAGTGTAGGTTAATCAAGAAAAAAGTTCACACCTACTTACCCAGTACAGATTACGTGCCTAGAACAGTGCCAAGACTTTGGAGGAGCTGCTTCAACTCTTCTCAGTTCTTGCAATGAGGTTTCTAAGGGCCAAGTATGGAGGGGGGGGGGCCCTATCAGTGATTGCAATAATTAGAAAAGAGTTGTGAAAGGCCACAGGCATTTGAGCCCTAGCATTACCACTAGGGCACTGTGGGTTCCAGTATCCTGGAACGCAGCCGTAGTCCAAGAATAATGTCTACAAGAAAATGCCTCCAACAATTACTACAAGGGTGTCATCTTAAAAGAAAAACTGCAAGACACCCACCCAAATTCTAAAGGATGAAGTAAAAGAGCAAACTATTACCAAACAGAACCATGCAGAATTATTGCCTAAATCCTGTTCAGTTTTCAGGCTTCTTTGCTTTGGAGGTGGCAAAGAGGAGGTTTGGTGTAGCTTAATGAGCATCCTCCCCTTAATGTAAGACAAAATATCTACTCTGCAGTGTCGTTCTCTAAACATCCAGAACAAAAATTCCTCCTCAGTCACATATATATGGAAACAGGATAGGAGCAAAGGACAATACAGTCCACCAGGAGAAATAATATGGAGGCCACCGATTCATTTAGACATTGGAACCTACTTCATGCTTTCAGCCTCTACCCTTATTTGTTTTCCTTGTCCTGGAATCTGTGACTGAAGTTCATATTTAGAGAGGAAGGAATCAGCCATGGTCACAGCTCTCTAAGCGCTCTCTATAGCTTCCCCTCTCCCATTATTTGAGAAGTCCTGTTGGAGTTATCTTTACAAAGATAGATCCTCATCAATGGAGACTTTGTAATAATCTGGTCCTCTGATAAGCCATATCATAGAAGTTAAGAATCAGTGGGAAAAGCAGATGTTTGTTAATTAAGAGCAAAGCCAACAAACTGTTTTTAAGCACAACAGACTTAGTTGTTTCTGGTTCTGATTGGGGTAAACATTTAAAGGTTTTCCAAGACCTCTTACCTGTTCCTGTCTCCACAGAGGTAATGCCATTTTTCTGGCTAGAAAGTAATAAATCTGAATTATTTTAAAATGTCTTTTCATGCCCACTTCATTAGAGCAGCCCAGTTAGGCCTTGTTAGCAAGGGTTTACTCCATTATTATTGGGGAATCTAAGGCATTAGGCAGTGAGAGGAAGGCTATCTGTTTAAGGATCTGTTTTTCCCCTGGGGCATAAATACACAAGCTTATATAAAACTTCAGGCTTGGATGTCAGAGCATTTTATGTGAATACTAGGCATAGTGATTAACAATCTAGGTAGAGATTTGCATCCTTTGGGGGTTTGATATAAATTTAAGCTGTCTCTTTAGACCCAAATGTTTTCCTTGGGGGGGGGGCCTAGACAGGCAGCCCTCCATCCCTCCCTGAGTTGGATTTCTCTACTCCTTTCACATTTTATCTTCTACATGTTTGCTCCCATCAAGCTGTCTAGCTACCTTGTTGTTGCTGAGTGTGGCTCATAGGGTAGCTCATAGCTGTTCAAGCTCTTCCCTTGGTCCCTGGGCCTTTCCCCTTTGCACACAGTGCACAGCTCTCCAGCAGTGGGGGCTGCTGCGATCCTGCCTTTGCTCTGCTGACCCCAGAGGAGAACAGAAAGTGCCTGTACAGACCGTCAGAACAAAGCAAAATATCTAAGTCCTTCATCTTCTTCCCACTATGAATTTTGATCATTTCTTTCAGTAACCAGTTTAGTTTAATTATTTATGGGAGGACATTCATAGTGCTGGAGGAAATGTCCTATAGAACACTTATCAAAGAATCAGTCTTTGTAATCCAAGACATCCCTAGAGCAGAGCAAGGTATTGGGCTAATGATTCAGGTATTACTTTCAGGGAGTGGCTGGATGAGACATCCAGAATTGGAAGGGTCTGAGTCACTGTGTTTGACTCATTAGATGAGCTAAGTGTTTGCCAGAAGTACAGTGTGGGAGAGCCACCCCAGCCCTCCCAATCGCAGACAAGGTGGTCACTCATTGTCATCATCATCATCATCACCATCCAATGGGAAAACTGAGACATGGAGAACTCAAATACTAGCCTACCATTTCTAAAATTGAGAGTGGAATGGAATCTAGATATAGAAAGAAGCAGTCTAATGTCATCAGTGTGTTCTTAAACGTCTGGAATTCTATAATAAAGCTGGTTCTGGCCTGTCTGTCCCTGTGGTTTTTTAGAGTTGGATCTGTGGTTTGGCCTCAACTACACATTCAAGTTTATAAGGAGCCTTATCATGATGTTCTGGAAGAAGATGTCTTTGGCAAATAGACCAGTATCAGATGTGCCCAGGGTAACCCCGCTGCTTGTCACTTCTGAGATCTTGGACTTGGCCAGTGTACTTAAGCTTCGAAAGTCTTATTTGTAGGGTCATAGCAGCTTCTATCTCATGTTGTCTGTGTGGAGAAGTAGAAGTTCTCAAAGCCCTTCCCTCTCTTACAGTGGAGGTGTAGTAATGCCAGTCACCTTGAGGCAGTTTCTCAAGATTCAGTGTGCAGAAAGGATGAGGGGAGGAATGCCCCAGGGTCCACCGCTGGTGATCCAGATTGGACCAGGTGGCAGACATTACACAGCAGAATCGCTGGCTGGGAGGCCAGCAAGGTCCCTGTGGCATCGCTTGACTGATTAGACCTCTTACTCTGGCCTCTTCTCATCACCAGGGGCAAGTGCTATAAGTATTCTCAGCAGTTTACTACAGCCTTGCTAAGGTCAGTGAGTAATAAACTTTGTTATTTTAGATGCAGCCCCGGAAGAACATATTTTCTTCCCGTTCCCCCCACACTGCCCCCTGCCCCGAACCCTCATCACCTCCCTCCATGCCCAGCTTCTATTTGTAACACAGTCTAGCATTTTTTTTTTTTTTTTTTTTTTTTTTTTTTTTTTTTT
>PVIC010023552.1:0-10123 GCA_004025085.1 Thryonomys swinderianus | reverse complement strand
AATGTAGTAGCTTCGCTCATTGTCAAGGCCGAAGAATTTATAAATAGGCACCATGAGAGTGGCCTGGGTACCTGATTCCTGGCAGGTCCCAAAGTGGTACTTCCTGTGCTGTTCCAGGAAGTGAAGGGTCCGTGGTGTAGGTCACAGGCATAGGGACCTGATGATGTTGACCTCTCAACACTGGGGCTAATGGGAGCATTCTGGGGAACACAAGGGCCTGTCTGTTTCACCTCATTTCCTGAGTAGCTCATTTATTTTCTTCAAGATAAATGTCCCTTTAAAGGCCAGACAAGGGAGGAAGCAGACAAGGAACTTGGATAGAAGCCAGAGAGCACCTGGGGGAGTGCTTGAGTACAGGGTGTCCTGAGAACTGCTTTCTCCCTAAGTTGCTCAGAGCTACTGGTATTTCAGACATTTCTATTGCTCCTTCTAAGACTATTGAGGCTTCATTAGTCTCTCCATCCTAGGACTTGTGCTGAAGGTCATACCTTTTGGATGTCTTATTTGTAGGGTCATAGACACAGGGAAAGAAAATATGGGTTTCTTCTACTCTTCGAAATTCATGGTCTGAGCTCCTTAACAAAAGACACATTAACAAGAGAAAAGCACACCTACCTACATAATGTAAGAGTTACATGACACAGGAGATGTAATCAGGAAGTGAAGACCTGAAGTTTTTAATGGTAAGTTTGTTGAAGTGTGGGATGATCATAGAATAACATGATGGAATGTAGGGTATGAGGCCCACGGAGAATCTAGGGGCACACAGAGAAGCCTGCTTGTTCTAATCTCTCAGGATCATGTCACAGATAAATGTCCTTTTTTCTTCTGAGTAATGGGGCAGGTGTCTCTTCTATGAGAGTCTTATGATTGGTCTCTGGGCAGATCAGAAAAATCTGTTTTCTCCAGTTCCTTCAAATGAAAATTTTCACTATGTTCTGGTGCAATGCTTTGCGGTAGCCTGTCCTAAAGCCTGCCGTAGACCACGGGGGGTGAGACCCAGCAAGGTGAAAGATGTTAACTAAATCTGTGTTAACCTGGGAACCGAAACAAAATTTCCCAGCTCCAAGTTTGATGTTCTGTGCAGGACCTCATAGGTGTGTGAAGGAAAGTCCCTCTGGACGGAGAAGGAAGGAGTAGGAACAGGGCACCTCGAGGGCTTTCTCAGGAGGCAGAAGTGCCCCCAGCCCAGAAAGGGGAAGCAGTGCCCAGGGATTCAGGCTGAAGCTGTTTTCTCTACATTTACTTGATTTAAGTCATCTCGCTTTTCTTTTTCTCAACTTCCCCAGCAGGGAAATAGAAATTGAACAACCTGTCTTTTCCCTTGTGAGAGTTAAAAAATCTGCTGATAAAAGGACCTGTTCAAATTTAAGTGTATTCGTCATGAGCCACACACCACGGAGGTGGGAGGAGGGAGGTGCTGGCCTCCCTGGCGAAGCTGGGCTGGGAGAAAACCTGGTCTGACTACATTAGGGAGCAGAAAACCCAGAGTAAGTGAAATACTTTGCCAGCTTTATTTAAAAGATCGATCGAAGCCTCTTTAACACAGGGTTCTATCTGAGAGCTGATATAATGAATCCAGCATTTATGTATCTCGGGAAGGAGGCTTTCAAAAGGGGACACATAGAGAAGAAATTGAATTTTTATACTTGGGTAGGTCCCAGAAGGGGCTGGTCTAAGGGAAGGAAATAACTCACTGGAGATGTCACACAGCAGGAGCTGGTCAGGAGACTTTGGAGAAAACAGGCACCCTAGAAGGGTGATGCTGCTCAGGGCAGGGAGTTATAAATACTAGCGTTCCAGACCCTGAAACAAACATATATCTTCCTTCATCTCTAGGTACTAGCCAGGGACGTTTCCTGGCCCTCCATTAAGGAGAAGGTAGACCCATCTTGATTTTATGTTTTCTGGGGGATGTTACCCGTTCCTTAGCCTCCTGGGCAGTTATTTCTCAATCAACAATTTTGGAGTTAGAAAGAGCTGAGTTCACATATCAAAACTTCCACTGCAAAGTTTGGATGTTACTATTGCTTGACCTCAGGCTCTGATGTTGTTAGAAGTTATGAGGTGACATCTATTTGATAGGGTTTTATAAAGGATTAAGTAAGGCAGTGGTCAAAATAGCAAAGCATATAGTACAGAATTGAGACAGGAGTAATGATTTCTATTATTGTAATATCATTAACATGGTAGTCACTCAATAATCGGTGTCTGTCCTCTTGTTAGGGTTCACACCAGCATCAGCAATGATAGGAAAAGATAACAGTTTCTCTTCTTTTTTTAACTGTCTTCTTCCTTCTGGCAAAAACCTAGGCCAAAGTCAACTGCAATGGTATCCTTGGCTCTGTACTTCTACCCTGGCCCCGGACCTAGCCCAACTCTGTACCAAACTGTAACTCCAGCACTATTTCCAAACCTATGTTGGTTCTGTTAGTATTCTCCAGAAAAACAAGAATGTATATAATGATAATTAGTGAATAATTTATAATTTATATAATCGTATGTGTATATATTATATATTATATATGTATGCATACATACACATATTATTTAGAATATATACATATAAACAAAAAGAGGGAGGGAAGGAGAGAGAAAAATAGAAACAGAAACAGAGGGAGAGAGAGAGCATCTAGATCATTGGCTCAGGTGATAATGAGGGCTGGCAGCTCTGAGATCTTCAGGGTGAGAATTTGGAGCTTCTGTTTGAAGGCTGACTGCCTCAAGCCCAGAAAACACCAATATTTCATTTGAAAGCCACGATGCAGAAAAGATTCTTTTACTTGGAAAGAGGTCAGCCATTTTGTCCTGTCCAGACCTGCATCTGATTGGATGAGGCCCATCAACAAAAGGCCAGTGCATTTGCTTTTCTCAGTCTACCAATGTAGATGTTAATCTCATCCAAAGACATCCTTACATGATTTTTTTAGTTAGAAAAATATTTGGCCAAATGTCTGGGTGCCCTGTAGTCTAGTCAAGTTGGCACATAAAGTAAACCATCACACCAGACTTCTTCAGGATCCTATCCTCAACCCTCTCCCAGCCTTAAACCAATCCCAAACTAATCATAATTTAATAATTATTATTAAATGCCCACTGTTAGGTACTGTTAGTTTTTCAGCTTTCTTATTTAAAGTGGGAACACAAGTCAGATTCTTACACTATTTATTAATCAGTGTGATGAATTCACAGCATAAACAAAGTCAAGTTGAAAATACACATCTGGACAATAGCTGTGGAATGCAGAAGATCATTTCATTGGTAACCAATAGGCTTTTGGCCTGGGGAGCTAGAAGCCACAGAGAGACTTGCATTTAACCTGACTCCTGCTCCAGATTTTATGGCTAAGTCCTATCTTAGCAGGGTCTGTGTGAAGTTGAGATTGCCAGGGACAGAAGTGAGGACACAAAATCCCTAGCATGTCACATGTCCAAGGATGTGGGTTTGTATACCATCATGAGCTGAAAACATGCTGTCAGTGTTCAGTCATCTAGATTATTTATGCATCACTATTGTTAACATTTTTACACAATGATTTTATTCAGCCACACCAAATTTTTGTCTGTTTCATTGTAATTGATGAAAAAAGGTAGCATCCTGATTTTTTGCAAGATGCCTGTAGAAGCAAAAAGTGTTAGAACCGACAGGGATGATTTCTTACTCAGTGGCTGTCAACTTTAAAATCACTGATGTGTGTGTCTCATCTCACTGGAGTTGGTCCATCTCTGGGAGCGGGCGATGAGGTCTGGATGTTGGAATTTATAGAAATGCCCTTCTAACACAACCATTGCTAAGCGTGTCTGTCTGTCTCACCCCAACTTCTCATTTTAGGGATGGAAGAAGTGAAACAGTAAGACACTGTGTGACTTTCAAATAATCAGAGAGTCAGAGTGCAAAGCCAGCCCCCAAAGTCTCCTGATCTAGAACACAGTGCTCTGGTATAGACACCATACTGCTTCTCATCTTGTTTCCTTTGATTTATAGCCCCAAACTGTGGCACCACCTAGGACCAACCAACCACAGTGCTCTCTGGGTGAATGGTACTCCATCTGAGCCCTTGTACAGTCGGCTTTAATAGTTCTGTACTTCCACCCTGGATTGCTCTTGTTCAGAGAAGTAGAAACACTGTGGTGGAAACAGTTCTCTACTAACACATTTGGAACCATAAGGAAATAAATCCTAATCCACCAACCTTGACCAGACAGCTGAAGGTTGTGCACATTTCCTACTGACCTTGTAAAGACAGATTGCAATTTTAGGGAGTCAATTTTGTTGTGTTTCGTTTTGTTTCTTTCCTTCCAGGCACTTAGAGTCCATCTTCGTCTAGGAGCATTCTGGGAATTGTAGGCCCAATGCTATTAGTAACTACTTTATCCCCCTGCCTCTCCGTTCTGCTCATTTCTTTTCTAATTCCCAAAAGATTTTTAGTGATCTTATAATGAATGGTTATTTTTTAAATGATAATGAAATTCACTTACATCTTGATTGTGTGTATTTGGAAAATATAAAATATCTAAGCCTCGGAAACAGGATGCCAAGGCAGCACATGCATTTGCTTTGTGTATGCTTGGGATGCCAGGAAGATTTTGAATTTACTTAGTTACTCATTCCAGGGTTTCCAGATTCCTCCTAATTCCAGGGAATTTGATTGGCACTAAGGGAAAATTAAGGTCAATTAGACTCAGCACTTGACCTTGATCAGATTAAATCTAAAGGGCAAGGCAGGGCACTGCAGTGTGGGGCAGGGCAGAGGAATATTCTGGAACATTCGTCTGAAGTGCAATGTGACGCTTCCTAAAGGAGCAGTGGGAGTCCAGTGATAAATTAAGGGTTCTTCTAGTAGAAGATAAGAGAAAGGTCCATTGAAGTTTCAGTATTGGAAAACTGGTGAGATTAGGATAGAAATAAATGTAAATTACATACTCAAGGGAACCTACAAGCAAAGACAGAGGGAGGGGAAGAGTGTGTGCTAGTTCTTCATACAACAAGCAAGAGGAGCTCAGGCAATCTTTGAGCTGGTCTTCAGGAATTCAAGAGTTGATACAGGTTTCAATTACTCATTCATTTCTTCAGTTTTACTGATTAGAAAATATTACAATATCAATATTTGAACTGGCCTCCATTTGCATTTCTTTTCCACACAACACGTCTTGAAGTTTTACCATTATCTCTGCTCTGCAGAGGAAAAAAACTAAGGCTCAGGTATCAGTAAACTAGGAAGGGAAGACCTGGGATTGGAACCAAAGGCGAAGATTTTTTGTCACCAGAATTCCAGCCTGGGTGTTCAGAGAGTAGTGCTGGCCTGGTGGGGAGGGAGAGAGGCTGCATTCATTTTGGACAGGTTGAGTTTGAGGTGCCCAGGAGACCTGGAGTAGAATGAATTGGGCACTTTGGAAGATGTAACTTGAGAGCAGTGAGTTTGTTTCTGAAATTTGGAATCTAAGGTTGGCATATTCAGAACACCCGTCACACTGACTGGCCTGAAGAGTTTCCAGATGGGAATTCTAGCAGCTCACCTGCCAAGGCTGTCCCTTAGGGTGTGTGTGTGTGTGTGTGTGTGTGTGTGTGTGTGTGTGTGTGTGGTTCGCCAGACCTGTCTTCCAGAGCTGCAGTCAGGGTGGAACTTTTTTCCTTCTTGACATATCTCAACTCCTTTCTCCTCTGCATGTGTCCATTGTGCTGTCTCTGTTTATCTGAAGGGGTTTTGCAATGTGTTGTTCCCTTGCTGGCTGCCAAGGCCTACCTCTGGGAGGTACCAAGCTGTTCAGATTTGGAACAAACATCCTTGATCCTGTTACCCAACAGCAAAAAAGCCTCAGAGTGTAGGAACTGAAGATGTGAAACTTGAGGAAAGGAAAGAAATAATTTCTTTCTGACAGGTGGGAAGACCAGAGGGGAGCAACAGCCTTGGTGGGCTGAGAAAACACTTGTGCTTGAGGTAAACTGACAAAGTAAGAGAAAAGAGAAGATTTAGTCAAGAACTTGTCCAGAGCCAAGAACACGGAATTCACATTATGCTATAAGAAAAGCCCTCTGAAAAGGGATCTGAGGGCTTGTGTCTTGATCTAATGCTACTGTCCAAAAGTATAAGAAGTGATCAAAATATAGTGACTGCTTAAGAAAAACATCACTATTGAACACGCTTTTTTGTTAGTCCTTCTCAAAATACTTTCACTTCAAATATATTATTCCATCAATCTTGTGCCTTTCTGAAGCAGTTCTGAAAGTCCTCTTTCATGAGTGTCTTTATGATATGTGATTTAAAAAATACAGTGAGTGCTGCTCATAAAAGGCTGGCTCATAACATTATAGTGTGTCCTCATTCACCCTACTCACTGGGTCTGGCACCATGTAACTTCTGGCTCTTCCCCAAAGTTAAATGGCCATGAAGGGTAAATGATTGAATCCATTCAGGATTCTGAAGCAGCCACAACAGGGTAACTGGAAATACAGTCCTGCTGTAGGGCAAAACTATAGGTGGTCTTAGGTCCTTATGTACAGATTCTTGGAAAACCCACTTTCAAGCTCATGACTGCTGTTGGCCAACTTCAGCTCCTTGAAGGTGTAGGACTAAAGCCCTCATTTCTTCCTTTGTTTTAGCCAGGAGCATTCCTAGCTCTGCTTTGCCTGACTTCTTCACCACATTGCTTCCTCTACCTTCAGGACAAGGGCTGGCACATCAAACCCTCTTCACATCTGTGACTTTCTCTTTCCTATCAGCTGAGGAAATACACTGCTTCAAAAGGGTTCATGGGACTGGGGAGATGGTGCACATGGGTAACCTTCCTGTGCTATACGTGTTAGTTTTCTTGGGTTGTCTTGACAAACCCACTGGTTTAAACAACTGTGTTGCCTTGCATATCTGGGAGCTGCAGTGTGAGATAGAGGTGTTGGCAGGTTGGTTCCTTCTGAGGCTGAGAAACAAGGTCTATTCTAGGCCTCACTTGCTGTATTGTAGACAGATGATTGTCTTTATCACTTTCTTCTGTCTAGTTTGTCCAAATTCTTTCTTTCTTTCTTTCTTTCTTTCTTTCTTTCTTTCTTTCTTTCTTTCTTTCTTTCTTTCTTTCTTTTTCTTTCTTTCTTTCTCTTTCTTTCTTTCTTTCTCTTTCTTTCTTTCTTTCTCTCTCTCTTTCTTTCTCTTTCTTTCTTTCTTTCTTTCTCTCTCTTTCTCTTTCTTTCTTTCTTTCTTTCTTTCTTTCTTTCTTTCTTTCTTTCTTTCTTTCTTTCTTTCTTTCTTTCTTTCCTCCCCTCTCTCCTTCCTTCCTTTCTTCATTCCTTCCTTCCTTCTTGCCTTCTTAGTTTTTTGAGACAAGGTCTCACTATCTAGTTCAGGTTAGACTTGAACTTACTACGCAGCCCAGGTTGGCCTTTAATTCATCGTAATCCTCTTACTTAGTAAGTGCTGGGATCACAAGCATGTACCACCACAACTGGCCCAATTTTACTCTTTTTTCCAAGGACACTTGTCTTAACGGATCTGTGTCCACCTGAACACTTCATCTCACTAAGGTCAGATTGTGAGATGCTAGGTGTTAGAATATGACATATGATTTTAGGGGTGCATAATCTCACGTGTTACTCCATATGATGTCACATAATCGCGGTAGTGACATTTCATTCACCCACCCTCAGCGTGGAAGGACTTTGACAAGGGGTCCCTGGAAATCCCTTGGGGTCCCTGAGGCCGGGTCACTGCTCAGTGGTGGGATGTGAGGACAGCCGTGAAGACCACAGACGATGCTGAGAGAAGCTGCCACGCAGAGGAGGGAGTGATGGCCGGGATGGATGGGTCGTGAGTGAACAGGAAGTGGAGAAACATAGACACTTCTATTCAAGAATTAACTTGTGACCAAGACAAATTGTGGGAAAGGAGGGGAATGTTTCATTAAGTGTAAGAGACGTGAGCTGGTTTCTTGGAAATGGGAGCGAAGGCTGAAGCCAGGCAGCTGTTTCTGGCTGTCCTCATCCCCTTCCCTGGCATCTGGATGTACTGCCACACTGCCAATGTGGCCAATCTCCACACACTATTAGATGGCCTCGGCAAATAGGCACATGTGCCGTGTGGCTGACTTATAGTTACCTTGGAGACCCGAATTTGCTTACATGTGACCTGGTAACCCTCATTTTTAATGTCACAAGAATACACTTCTATTTCCACTTTTCCGATTCTTTTAGAATTTTATGTGATTCTCCTGGAAGAAAAGTTTTTCTAGAACTCAGAAATAGCATTTGCTGCCATTGATTGAGGGACTGCTACCTGGCAGGCCGTGTAAGAAGTGTACATATGTTGCTTCTCATCTCTCTTCTACAAGATAGACTATTATTTTCCTGTTACATGTGGGCAAGGTGGGTCTCAGAAGGGCTTCAAGGATATGATATAGCAGCCACAGAATTAGTAATCAGTGATGCTCTGTGTCTTGGTCTGGTTTAGTCAGTCTACTCTCATGAAGTCCTTTCTCTGTTACAGTTTGGTGAGACACTTTTCTTTCTTTTCTTTGAACAGAAAGCATTTCTCTAGGATGCACTTAGAGCAATAAATATTCTTGGAAAGCAAAATCATATCATTCACTTTCTATTCTCTTAACCACAAACTCTGTGGCTTCCCAGATCAGCTATTTGAGAAACTACCTAATGAAAAAAAAATTATCTCTATCCAGAATAATTCATTGCCAGGCAGAGAACAATGCAGAGACATTTCAGCCAGTGTGACTTTTTCCAAAGGTTATACATTGGTGCTCAGGGCTCTGTGGTGGACATAGTGCCCAAGGCAAAGCATCACGTTTGCTTCTCTTTCTGGATGCATTTCATCATGAGAGGGTTTTCCGGGCTCCATCTGTTGAGGCACAGTAGTTTTTCTCAAGCTGTGGGCCTGCTTCACTTGTTAGAATTGTGTATCTTAAAAAGTATTTTAAAGTGGCAGGAGTGGAACCCCAGGACAATAGGAATCGAGCATGATGGAGTGGAGAAATAGCAGGCATGGCTACCAGATTTCGTAGGCTCAAATAGTGATAAATTCTGCTAGGGCTTAGCGTGCCTTGGGGGAAACCTGTAGAAGGGAGTTATGAGCTAACCAGGCTTTGGAGATAGTGTAGGAGCAGTGAAGCTTCTAGAAAAAGGCATTTCAGCCAGGCGTGGTGGCTCACACCTGTAACCCCAGCACTCAGGAGGTAAAGAGAGGAGGATTGCTGAGTTCGAGGCTTGCCTGGGATACATACTGAGCTCAGGGCCAGCCTGAACTACAAAGCGAGACCCTGTCTCAAAAACAAAAACAAAACAAAACAAAACCACAGAGAAAGGCATTTCAGGTGTAGGCAAGGCACAAAAATGTGAGTCTCATTGCTCAGGATACCGAATAACTCAAGTATAAATGATCATGTTACTGAGGATGCCGATACCCACACAGTAATAAACACATGCACTTCTGTGTTATCTACTCTGTGCCAGGTACATCAATTAACACTCAATCATGTAACCCTCAGAGCAGGCACATGAGGTAAGTGCTGCACTATCCTTGTTAGAAACATCAGAAAACCAAGGCACAGAGGGGAAAATTATTAGGGTGAAACACCCTTCAACTAGCAGGTTTGGGATTTTGTTCTGGCTCTTTACCTCTAAAGAAGCATTGTCCAGTAGAACTTTCCATAATGAAGGAGATGTTCTAAATCTATTCTGATGGTATGGTCGCCACCATGCACACGTGTCTACTGAATGCTTGAAGTGTGACCAGACTGACTGAGGGTGTGGACTTTACATCTTTTTAATTTTGATGGCAACAACCGATAGATATTTAAATAGACACATGGCTAGTGAGTTCTGCATTGAAATGGCTAGAGTCTGCTAACTATAGTCCTCCACTGCTTTTCGGCCCGGGAGTGCTGAGTTGACTTTGTGGTGGTGGGACTAGTTACCACCACAGGAATAATGACCACCATTTACTTATCACTAACTATGAGCAGGATAACATGCTAAATGCTCCCCATGGGTTTTTCTTCAAGCAATTTGGGACAAGCTGACGGCTAAGACCATGAATCCTAGACCTGAGCTACCTGCATTCAAAGTCCAGCTCTGCCGTTTGTCAGCTCTCTGGCCTTAGGAAAGTTGGTTCTCTTCCCATCCCTCG
>PVIC010023551.1:10922-26858 GCA_004025085.1 Thryonomys swinderianus | reverse complement strand
TCCCAAAAGCAGTTAGGAAATTTGAATGTAACAAGTAGAAAGGTTAGATTAATAGTTAAAAGTTTTCCAATTACAAAAAATCCAAGATGAAACGTTTTCACTTCAAAATTCACCCAAATGTGTAAAAGAATTTAGATCTTCTTAAACTCTCCCAGAGCACTGAAGAGAAGAGAATCTTTCCAATCTATTCTGTGAGGCCAGCATCATCCTGACATTAGAGCTAAGTAAAGACACCACAAGAAAAGAAGACTGCAGGGGTTTATTGTGTAGATGCAAAAAACTCACCCAAACCCAGCAAACTAAATTCAGTAGCATAACCTGGGTGTGGTAGTGCACAGCTGTACTCCCAGAACACTAGAGGCTGAGGCAGGAGAATGGCCATGAGTTTGAGGCCAGCCTGGGCTGCACTGGAGTTCAAGGGCAGCCTGAACCACACAGTGAGACACTGTCTCAAAAAAAAAAAAAAATTGGTATCATAGTGAAAGGGCTCTACGGCATGATCAAGTGAAATTTATTCTCAGAATGCAAGAGTAGTTCAGTCAATGTAATCTATCACATTAATAGAATGAGAGAGAGAAAAAAGAAAAATAAACCAGTTGGCTCAGTAGATGCATAAAAACACGAGAAAAAACTGTGATAAGAACAATCAACAAGCAGAATAGTAGTGCATTTCCTCAACTTGCCAAAGGTCATATATGAAAAACCCACAGCTAATATCATATCAATAGTGAAGAAACAAAAGTTTTCTACCTAAAGGTAAGGCCTTGGCCAGTATTATGGGGTGTCCTACGCCCAGCATTGTGGTATGTGATACCAGGGATCAAACTTGGGACCTTGTGCTTGCAAGGCAGATGCTGGGACCACTGAGCTAAATCCCTGCCCAAGGCAAGGCCTTTTGTTGCCTCCATTCAACACACTAAAGAAAATGAAAGCCAGGGCAATTAGGCAGGAGACACAAAAGATACTCAATTTGGAAAGGAAGAAGTAAAATAATGTTTCCAGATGCCACTATCTTACTGTACATTATATAAAAAAATTACCTCAAGATGGATCAAAGATCCAAATTTAAGAATTAAAACATTAAAACTGGGCCAGAGATTAAGCTCAGTGGTCTGGCACCTATCTAACAAGCTCAAGGTTTCTGGTTCAATCCCCGGTAACCACATATAATGATATCGGGCATGGTGACTCACAGCTACCAGCAATCAGTACCACATACCACAGTGCCGGGCATGGTGGCTCACGCCTGTCATCCCAGCACTCGGGAGGCAGAGACAGGAGGATTGCTGAGTTCCAGGCTTGCCTGGGCTACACAGTGAGCTCAGAGCCAGCCTGAACTACAACGCAAGACCCTGTCTCAAAAAAATAAAACAAAAATTTTAAAACCGAAGAAAACAGGGAGCTGGGGGTAGTCACACGTATCTGTAATCCTAACTACCTAAGAGGCTGAGATAGAAGGATCACAACTTGGTCTCCCATCCAAGTACTAACCAGGCCTGGGCCTGTTTAGCTTTCGAGATCAGACAAGATCAGGCATGTTCAGACTCAGCAACTTAGTAAGATCCTGTCTCCAAATTAAAAAAAAAAAAATTACAAAAAGTGGGCCGGAGGGTTAGCTCAGTGGAGACTCACGCCCATCAGCAATCAATACCACATACCACAGTGCCAGGCGTGGTGGCTCACGCCTGTCATCCCAGCACTCGGGAGGCAGAGACGGGAGGTTTGCTGAGTTTGAAGCTTGCCTGGGCTACATAGTGAGCTCAGAGCCAGCCTGAACTACAAAGCAAGACCCTGTCTCAAAAAAAAAAAAAAAAAAAAAAAAAAAAGGGGGGCGCTGCAGATACAAATCAATGCCAAGACCCTGGAGTTCAATACCTAGTAACACATATGCACACATGCACAGACAGACACACACAAACATACACATATGGTTAAAATGCTGTATTAGCCTGCATTCTGTCATATCCACACAATAAGGGAAAGTTTTATTTTGGCTCATGATTCTAAAGGTTTTCCATGGTTACTTTGGCCCTTTTGTTTGATCCTGAGGTGACAAAGTACACCGAGGCAGGGATATAGCAGAGGAAACCACAGCGGGGAAGACAGCTAGAGTCCCAATGCCTCCTTCAAAGGTGACCTGAGCCCCTTCTATTAGACCTCCCCACCCCACAGTGAGCTAGTCAGGTGACAGAGCCTTTATAGACAGGCCTTTGGGAGATATTCAAGGTCAAGCTGTAGCACATGGTGCATTTTATGATATGATCATATTATAATAAAAAAGTGAAAATCAAAACAAGATAACCTCAACTAGAAAAACCCACAGGCTCCTCAATTCCAACCCACATGTTTATTGTCTTAGCTGTCCCTTCCCCACCCTGGGCCCCTGCTCCTCCTCTGGGAACCTGTGGAACCTCTGGAACCTTCCTCATCCGGAGGGGGCTCATTTATTTACCAGTTGGCTTCAAGTCAGCCCTGGACCCCTCCTCCCCAGGGTTCCTCGCACACAGGGTGGCCCAGCGTTCCAACCCCAGGCCCTGGAGACTCGGTTCACATCTCAGCTCTGCCCTGGCCACATTGTGATCTCTGGCAAGTCCCTGACCCGCTCTGAGCCCCAGGACCCTCATCTGGAAGAAGGGGGGCTGTGGTGTGGAGCTAAGGAGGCCGCGTAGACAAGGCTGTTAGGAGGACACCTGGCACACCCTGCACATACCTGGAACGCCGGCGACTATCACGGGGGCCTGGCATAGGTGGAGGGCTAGACGGCGGATAAACCGAGCGTTCCGCTCTCAACACACACCTTGCCAGCTGGGGCTGCACCTCTGTGTGTGCATGTGTGTACATGTGCGTGTCTGTGTCTGTGGAGAGGACTGAGCCAGGCCCTCAGCCCTCTTTCCTGTCACCTCCTGGGTCCCTGCAGTGTGGAGTGAGGGAGATTAGACATGTGCCCTCCCACCCTGTCCTGGGGCACAGTCCCCAGTGGCAGCAGAAGCCCTACCGCCTCTGACTGTTGCCTGGCTCTGCAGAGGCCCTTGGGCATGACTGGGTTGGACGATGGGAAGGGCTGGGATTTAGGGTTCCTGTCACTCCCCCTGCCATATCAGTCAGGGCCTTTTCATCAGCCGGAAACAGCTGCACCTGGCCGCCCCAACAAGTCCAGACGGGGGTTCCCTGCCCCTCCCCAGCTGCTCCTCTTGCCCCCTTTCTCAGCTGACAGTCACTTGCACCCATCCCCGGATACAGGGGACAGGCTGGGGCAAGCCAGGTACACACACTCAGTTTCCCTTCCTTGCTGCCCCTCCCTGGGGTGACACCATCTCCTCCCCTTCCTTTCCCCCTCCCCGAAATGTCCCAGCCCCAGCCCCCGAAGTCCCCAGGCCCTGGCTTGATGGGGGCTGCGGGGGAGTTGGACAGGAGTCCCGAAGGCCGCCTCTGGTGGGACCAGAGTCTGAGGTCAGCATCACGGGGCTGGGTCCCAGAGCACAGAGAGGAGGAGATACTTGTCTAGCTAGGGTCGCACAGTGGCTGAGCTGAGACTTGATCCTGGAGGTTCTCATGGCCACTTTCCTTTTCTTGTCCTATAGCTTTAGTTCCTTAAGTGTCTGTTGAGGGATGTCCAGCGGGCTCTCTAGACATCCAGCTATGGCGCTGGGGACCTGCTGGGGCTTCTTTCCTCCTGCTCCTCCCAGGCAGCACCCAGCTTTGCTGCTGGGGTCAGGGAGGGAAAGGGCCTGGCGCCTGACAGAAGCCTGGCATGTATCAGATCATTACAGGAAAGGCGTGCATGGACACAAAGTTGCCAACGCCAGCGGATCCAGGGTGCAGGGAGTCAGGATCCCTGGAGAAAGGGTCTCCAGGGAGGCAGGGCCTCTGGAGAAAGTCCAGGCCTCTGGGCTGCAGCCTGAGGTGCAATGGCTCCTGAGGCCCCGGAGATGGTTCTCTCTCTTCCCGTGCTCTCTTTCACGGCTGTGCCCGGAAGAGGGAGGCCTGGCTGCAGCAGCCCCATGTCCTGTGGCCAGTGCGATGGGCTGCGTGAGTCTCTCAAGTTCATAAGTGGGGCCCCAGTGTGGTGGCTTTGGAGAAGGGGCCTTGGGGGTGATTAGACTGAGACGATGCCATGAAGTTGGTGTCCCCGCCATGCACTTAGTGCTCTTAGAGGACTATACCAGAGTTCTTCTTTTCTGTTTTCTCTTTTTCATTTTCTTCTCTCCTCTTTTCTTCCTTTTCCTCCTTCTTTCCCTAATTCCCCTTCCTTTCTTTTTCTCTCTCCCTCTCTTCACACACCGAGAAACCCGCACAGAACAGAAGAGACCCCTCTGCAGGAATCAATTCCCAGCCCTTTCATCCCAAAGTGTGGGGAAAGCCTGCCTGCAGTGATCGGTCGTTGGGGCCTCCTTGGCTGACAGAGCCAGGGGCATCCCAGTCAGGGCTGCAGGGGCAGTGAGGGGAGGCTGGGGAGACCAGAGCATGCCCTGAAGCCCCAGCTCCCTGCCCCTCCCCTCCCCTGTGCACTGCGTGACTTTATGTGAGTCATGGAGACTCCTGTCAGCCAGCCCTGAGTCAAAACTCCATCTCCAGAGAGCTCTGATGTCTTTGGGGACTGGCCTACCCTGGGGGTGGCTGGGGGCAACTGATGGGGTCACTTGCTGAACAAGTAAAGGGCCAGGATCTCCTGGGAAGCACCAGGAGCCCTTGGCCTCTTTTTTCTCTGCTTTCTTTGTCCCTTCCTTGCTCGCTGTGTGTGTCCTCTGTGTCCCACGAGCTGGGTGCTCTGGGGCCCCCGATGGCTCAGAGATCAGGAGGGTTGATGTTCTTGTGCCTGGGATCATCCCTTGGCAGGCAAAGGTCACTGCTGGGATATTAGGTTGTGAAGGGTGGGGTGACAGGGAGATCAAGCAGGCCCCGGGGGGGGGGAGACGTGGTAGACCTCCAGAGGCTATAATATGGGGTGCCTCCGAGGTCCCTGGATATGGGGAACCTCTCCTCCCACAGCCATCTAGCTGGGAGCTGCATGCTCAGGCTGGGGTGTCCTCAGACCCACACATGCCCTCTCGGGCCTGGTCCCCCGTATCTGGTGCTTCCTTGTGGGTGTGGTGTGGGGGTCACTGGACTCTGTGAGAGGAAAAGCCTGGCACCAGGGGCCTGAGAGGGTCTTGAGAGGCCTAAGGGAAAGGGGGCACCAGGAGGCCTTGTGGAGGTTTTGGGGGGGTGCAAGGAGACCGTGGGTGATGAAGGTGCCTGGGACCAGGCAGTGCCACAGGTATTCCCTGTCCCTTACAGAGATGGCCAGATTAAAGAAGGAGTCCTAGTTAGACCTGAACTTCAGCATCCGGGACTCCCTTCTGCATAGTCAGAATAAACAGTGATTTTTTTTTTTTTTTAGTCTAAATTTGTTTCAAATATTGCTTGGAGCATGGGTGTCTATGTTTTTATTTTCTAAACTCGGCCATCCTCCCTCAGCCGCAGTGGCTTTGTCAGAGATGCCTTTCCCCCTAGGCGGCCTGGACTGGGGAGAACTTGAGATTGGCTGGCCAGCTGCCTGCCCAGCCCAGGAGGAGGGTGCTGGGCCACGGGACGGACAGGGGTGGCTGCGGTGAGCGGTGTCAACCGGCAGGATGTGTGTTTAATGGGGGAGGTGAGCTGGGGAGTTGGCAGAGCCGGAGATGAGGGAAAATTTTTCCTGTGGTTCCTGTCTGGTCCCCTCCCCAGACTCACCGCCACTGTGGACTGAGTCACTGGGGGAAGGGGCTGGGACAGACCAAACTTTTCCACTGCGCCCCTCTGGGTCACCTGGATCACCTGACCAGCCCTGCCCATCAGAGGGAAATTCCAGCCCTAAATCCTGCAGGGCCCTCTCCCTGGGGCCCAGCCAAGCTCCATGGGGCTCTACGGGTGGGGAGCTCCTGGGGCCTGGGGATACTTCTGCCAGAACTGCTTTGGGGGTTCCTTCTTAAACAGAGAGGGCACTGGGGCAGGGCTGGTGTGGGGTGGGCAGGGGACAGCGGGAATGGGGTGTTGGCAGTGGTGTAAAAGCCCAGGCTGTGACAGTTCGTTCAAAGAAACCTCTCAGACCTTCAAGGCTCAGTTGGCACCAATTTAAACGGTCCCCGGCCCCACTGCACGCATGGGTGGGTACGTGTGTATGTATGTGTATGTATGCATGTATGTGGGCACATGTGCATGTGAGTGTGTGCAAGATCTCAGATGACAGCTGATGGGGAAGGGGCTGCTTCGTAGAGCCACTGAGAACAAAAGCCTGTATCCTTCGCCCCACAGTTCAAAGCCCTTTGTGTCTAGTCCTTAAGCACCTTCGGGGGCTACCTGATGCAGAAGGCTCTCCCTACAGGGCTGGGCAGGTGACTGAGAGTGGAGGGAGGGGCTGGGGCCGGGGAAGGGGGCAGTTGGCCTGCCTGTGGCCCTGCGTTTCTGGAATTTAAGACTATCACCCTCTAGGGCCTCACTGTTTACCTTCTAGTTGCAGCAATGGGTGCAGCCTCCCAAGGATGCCGTGTAGGCCAGTGCAGCGGGCCAGACGGAACACGCCCGGGGGCCGGATGTGGTCCGTGGGGTGCGGGCATGCAGACTCCCATCAGGTCATGCTGCACCTCCCTGGAGTCCTTCCCACTGCTTCCCCGTACCGGAGCTGGGTACAGAGTGCTGGCTTCGCTCCTTCTGAGAGCTGTGTGACTCTAGGCAGTGGTTGCTTTTCCTGGGCTTTAGTTTCCTCATCTGTGAACTGGGCGTGTCCATCAGGGTGACGTGGCAAATAAAGGCATTAACACACGCAAAGCCCTGAGAAAGAAGTGGGCTGTCACCTGGTAGCTGGTGAATACAAACCACTGTCATCTCTATTATTATTATTCTGCAGCTTAAATGCAGCTGCCTCCAGGAGGCCCTTCTCCCTCCACTGGGCTGCTGCTGTACTGCCATGTTACAAGCCTGCCTGCCTACCTGGCTCTCCCCTTGGACGCCAGGCTCATGCTTCCCTGACCTTTGTGTTTCTCTGTCGGTTATTCTGCAGTTTCAAAGGGTCCTGGCTGGCCAGGCTCCGTGCCGGCTGGAGAGAGGACGCAAAGAGGATGCGACCCTGAGACTTGGTGCTGTCTGGTCAGGACTCACAGAGTGACTCTGAGCCGGTGGAGTCTCTGGTCTCCCTGCACCACTACAAGGTGGGCTGGGCTGGGCTGGGCTGGGGAGCGTGGGCCGCTGTCAGGAGGCTGGGATGGGCAGATACTACGTGGGGGTGCCAGGGTCTCTGACTGGCAGGAGTTCTGGGGAGCTGCGATGGTCCTGGCAGGATGGGCCCCCAGCTTCCAGTGCGGTCCAGATACTCAGTTCTCACCTCAGGGTGCAGTCCGGTACCCAGATTGTGACCTGGAGGGAAAATCGTGAACCAGGCAGGTGTCTACCAAGTCCCTGGGGTACCGCCCTGCTAGTTATTTATAGCTTCAGTTTCTCCATACAGGACTTCTGTGACTTAATACTGTTCCTAGCATTTTGGGGGCAAGTTGCAGTGCACTGGAAATGGGGAGCCCTGGATGAACTCCTGGCCCATATGTTGCTCCCCTGCCAAGCTGGGGGAGGTCCCCCTAAAAGTTACCTGCTCTGAGAGAGCAAGAGGAACACTGGTCACACAGCTCGCAGGCCAAGGGACTCTTAGGGAGGCTCTGGCTGAGCCTGGCTGTGGAGTTCTGGGGGATTATGGTGGGAATGCAGCCACTGGCTCCCCCTGCACCTCAGCTGGCATGCCCTTCCCCCACCCAGGCCGAGATAAAAGCTCTTTTCCTTAACCTATAAGTCCCAGCCCTGGTCCTTATTAGAGACCCTGATCCTCCACCCCCCACTGCAGCTGCAGGGGCCCCTGGTCTCCACGTCCCAGGTCTCCACGTACCTCCCCTGCCCTAAACCCGTTGCTCGCAATCCCAATCATGCTTTGCAGTGGCCAGAAGGCATCTGTGGCTCGCGAGGACTCCTTGGCCGGTCTTCTGGGAAGTGTGGGGTGGAAGGGTGGGGAGAAGACAGGAAAAGCGGGAGCTCTGTGTGTGTGTGTGTGTGTGTGTGTGTGTGTGTGTGCGCAATGCTCTTAGGAGAGTCCCTGGCAAGAGCCACGTCTCCCTTCCTCTCGCCCCTCGCCACCCCGGAGATCCCCTGCTGAGGAGTGCGGGGTGGGGGCAGAGCCCCCCATGCCCCGTGTGCTGTGCAGTGGGGCTGGTCACTTGCCCACCTCTGCACCTGAGGCCAGTGTGGGGCAGAGTCACGGCCTGGCCAGGACCTAGCAGTGGCCACAGGAGGCCGGGGTTGCAGTTTTCTAGATGTGTGCACTTGCGATTGGCTCTCGGTCCCTATGACCTGGTGCCACTGCTCCCCGCTTCCACTGGCTCGGGGCTGCTGGAGAGTGTGGAGCAATCGTTCTTCCCTTTCACCCCTTTCCCCCCCCGCGGTGCCCAGCGCAGCTTCCCTGGGCCCTCCTTTCTGTGCTGTTTCTGTACTCACCCTGCCCCTGCCCCCCTGGCCTCTGGGCTGGGGCTGTGGGGAGCCCTGGGGAGGAAGAGCAACCCTGCTTCTGTGTAACTCCCAGCTGATGGGCTGAGGCCCAGGCTCCAGGGCCCCAAACCCCCTTGGAATCTAAGAATCGTGCCTGGTGTATCATCCACTGTTGGCTGAAAGAGGCGGTGAGTGGTCAGTCACATAAACTCTCACATAAACCACTGTATTTCCTCCACCACACGATACACAACTCGATTACGTGCTGCCAGGGAGAAAGTGCCCTGCTAATTAAACTGTGACCCAGTGCCTTCTTGTTATTGATTGCAAGGCATATCCTGATTTCAGAGATGTTAAAATGTGAAAAATGTGTGTCAGAGAACCAAAATAAAGTTGAAAATGTCTCCATCAACATTTCTCTTGGATACATGTTTTTTCTGCATTGGATTGTGTTTACTTAGAAGAGTTCTCTTGAGTTCATGACTCAAGACACCGAAAGCTCCCAGCCCAGGGCCTGGCACCTTGAAGACGTCATGCCATGTTGACGATCACTGCTATTGCTATCACAGGCACATGGATTTGATATGTCCACGGCGGGGGGAGGGGTCGCTTTGTGCTTTCCATCTCCCATGGTTCTAAGGCGAAGGTCTTGGAGAATTCAGTAGCTAGAGGTGGAAGAGCTAGGAAAGCCACCAAGGCGTGTTGGAGGGGGTGCCACCCTGAGGATGTGAGTGATGGTGTTGGAGGGAATATAGGGGCTGAACCCAAAGGCCACATATACCAGTCTATTGGGAAAGTCACCAACCCATCCGTCTATCCATCCACCCACCCATCCATCCATCCATCCATCCATCCAGCCAGCAGTGGGTACCTTCATCATAATAGTCACTTGGCTAAATCCCCTCCGCCAACACCCCTCCTTGGCCCTGGCCTGGTCCCTGCTGTCTGTCC
This sequence comes from Thryonomys swinderianus, assembly GCA_004025085.1. Lineage (NCBI taxonomy): Eukaryota > Metazoa > Chordata > Mammalia > Rodentia > Thryonomyidae > Thryonomys > Thryonomys swinderianus. Next base: position 17,426 of record PVIC010023551.1, on the reverse strand, counting down.
GGAGCGTCTGGGCTTGACTATTTGAACATCAGAGGAAGACTGGGCCGGGCCCTGCTCCACCAGCTTCTTTTCAGGGCTCAGCCTGAAGAGGGGGCAGCCCCTCTCCTCTCACCTTGTCGAAGCTGTCCCCTCACAAGGACCTCCTCCTGGCCCCGATGTCCTGTGCCGGTGACATTTCTGCCTTCCTTCCTTCCTTACGAAGTGGCCCTCGGCCCGGCAGCAGGACGGTTTCTCCTCATCCCCAGGCTCTGCGTAGGCTCAGCTGTGGTTCCACCCTCCACTTGGACCCGCCTGTGGCCCGGGCTTCCTGCTGGTCTCTGTGTCACCTCTCAGGTGGCCGTTCCCAGCTGCGAGAGGAAGTTCACATGGCCCAAGGATGCTGCCAGCCTGACCTTTGTCCTGAATGTCTCCTCTCCCTGACCTGCCAACGGGACACCAGACAGTGACGGGCACGGGGTGGCTTTGCCCCTTGTGCCCTCCAAGGCCTCCTCCTCCCTCCCAGATGCCAGCCTCATCCAGTGGGGACAGCACCCGCATGGGGGGCACCGTGCGATGAGCCCCCAACCCTGGCCTGCCCACCTCCCGCCTGCCTGTAGTTGTTTGTGTTCAAGTGCAGACCCCAGGGGCCACGGCGTCTCTGCGCTTGGGAATGAGCTGTCCCGTCCCCAGCTTTCCAAGAACGGGCTCTGTGGGGGCCGCTCAGTTGTGAAACATCTACAGGGCTTTCCGAGAGGCAAGGCCGTCCGTGGCAGAGTGGGCTCCACAGGCTGCCAGGGGTCAGGCCGGGGACCTGTGTGCTGGGAGCCGGGACTCCAGCCAGTCCCTGCCCCGCATGTGGCCTCCAGGAGTCTGGGGGTGGGGAGCCAGGACCCACAAGGTCTGTGCCCCACGTCAGCAGCATTAAACACAGTGGGAGAGCCCTATGGGGGGCCAGGATGTGCTCCCACAGCAGACAGCACCAACGGGTCCCCAGGGCGGGCCCCATACCAGTGAGTAGGTGTGTGGTACCTTGAGGGACAGGCCTGGGCCGATGTCATCTTGGACGGCGAGGTCACGGCTGGGACAGGGCCGGGCCCTCTGGCACCCTGTCCAGGGCTATCCTGGCCCGGCCGCCCTAGGCAATCCACGTCCTCTGTCCACCGGCCTCCTCCGGGAGACCTTCCCCCCTGTCTAGACCAGCGTCCCGGTGGGCTCTCCGCAGGTTTCTCCCCGTTTCCAGCTGATGCCCGGCTTTGCCTCCCCCTCGGGTCTGTCTACTTTGTATGTCATAATGCGTTGGTAGATGGCAGCCTCCTCCGCCTCGCCGCCCTTCCTGGGGGTCTCCTCCATCAGACCAGGAGCCCCCTGAGGCAGGGTCAGCTGACCCTTCAGACAGGGCTCCCTGCGGCTGCAAGCCGAGGCTCCCTTCTGTGTGTGCGGCTGGCTGTGTGCACATGCGTATGTGTGTTTGTACACACATGTACTTGAAGGGTGGGGCTGGTACTATTCCTTCTCTGCCCTGTCCGTGTCATGGTTTGGGGGTTGGAGCCGGGAGTGAGGGAGGCTGTGGGGTGGCACTGTGGCACTGGGTCCTCCTGCAGCTCGCCGCACCGCTGCCCCAGGCTGTGGGGGCCGACACAGGGCTTGTGGCATTTGGGCCGGCAGGGGAGAGGGAGGGAATGTGAGGAATACCCTGACTCAGCAGTCACCCCTCCAGCTGAGATGGCGAGAGGAGGACTTAGAGCTGAGAACATGCAGATGGTGGTCACTCCAGTGCCCGGGGTGTTAGGGGAGGAAGGGCCGGGGACCACAGGGATCGGGAAGGGGGTCTGGGAGGGGCGCCTTCAGGAAGAGGGTCACTCTGTGGGGACCTCGGAAGACAGTGTGAGGGGCCAGCGGGAATTCCGGGGAGGGTGGGGTGCTAAGAGAGAGGGTAGGCCTGGGGTGGGAGGAGCTGGTCCTGCGGCTCTCCACCACGTGAGGGCAGGGGCCTCTCATAACTTCTCTTAATTATCTGACAGCCCCTCCACAGGCTGGTGCGCACAGGGCTTCGGCCTGAGCTTTTCTTGGGGTAGGGTTATTTTGAAAGCAGTCTTGCTAAGTCAGGTACCCCAGTTACACTCACACCCGTAATCTCGACAGCTGACACTGGTCCCTGTGCCTTCTGCGGGGTAGGTGCAGCTTAGGTAAGGCTGACTCACTTAAGCGCGCCTGGGTCAGGCTCTCTGAGCTCCGGAGCCCGCTGGGGGTGCGTGCGTTAGATTGGCTCTAGGAGAACTCTTGTCGGTAGGCAGGGACAGCCAGTGACACCCCAGGCTGGACATCAAGGCCAGGTTGACCTTGCTGCCGAGTGCACACCTGCTTCGCTAACCCCCCACCGTGTGAACCGATTCTGACTTATGTAAAAACGAATTTTCCTGAGGAACCAGGCAGAGGACCAATGCCTTGTGGAGACTGCGGTGTCAGGAAGGGTGGGTCCACGTATTTATGTAGAGATTCCCAGTGTATCAAGCTGGGTAAGCCTATCTTAACTCAAAAAACTTCAGTGAGCTCCCAGAGACAGTGGTTGTATGATGGGGACCTGTCATTTGACAAAAATCTGAAGGCAACCAGCTTCGGTGAAGCTAGGAAACAGTGGAAATGGAATTCCACATAGTTTGAGGGAACAGGAGCAAAGCCACACAGGAATGTCTTCCCCTCCGCTGTGAGAATAACGCTGTCCCAACAGTGCTGTAAAGTAAGGGGAAAGAACTAAAGTTCACTGGGGGAACTGTCCCTTATCTGGGTACGAGGTTTAACACGAGGTCTGTACCATATAGAACCCGAGTGTGTGTGTGTGTGTGTGTGTGTGTGTGTGTGTGTGTGTGTGTACACAGGGGGAAAGAAACATTTAGAATGCGGTATTTTGATTATTTTCAACATTCGGTGATCCTAGGGAGGGCTGGGGAGGAGCAATACTAAGTTCTGAAATCCATCTGTGCAGGAAGTTGGTCTGACAGCGAAGTTCTGCAAGTCAGTCTGACAGCAAACTCTGGGCCTGCCCTTGAGCCTGGTGGGTGGGAGAGAGTTTGAGGAGTTAGGCAGGGGCCACATCACACAGACTCCTGTCAGGGAGCCACTGTGCAGGGCTTTCTTATCCTCACAGGGCAGGACAGTGAGGCGGTGGGAGGATTTTCCCTGGGCTATCTGAAGTCCTTTAGCAGCTTGGTGAGCGCACAACAGCCATGGGGGAGTTCTTCAATCTGCAGTCCCCAGGATCCTGTTTCCCAAACCCCAAATCTGGGCCTGAAGTCTGACAAGTCCCAGAAGAGCTGTGCAGACTGTGAGGCCGGATCTATAAAATCAGGACCATCCAGAGGCCAGAGCCCGACGGTAGCGAGAGGAGGGGAGCCTCTGGCCGCGGGCCCACTCCCACTCCTCGGCTCTGGCTTCCTTCCTGGGAGGGGGGCTGGGAGCAACCAGCCCAGGCGTCCCCGAGTCTCCTCCGTGCCCTCCGTGGGGTGCTCCTCCCAGAGCAACGTGCTGAGAAAGCACTTGTGAGCCACGGGGCAGGAGCGGGGCCAGGGGTCAGGGTGCCTTTTAATTTCTTGTTAGTGATAACAGCTGTCGAACTCAAGCAATTAAGGAGGAAGACTCCCCCAGGATGCCAGAGGTCCAGCCCCCCAGCTGCACACAACTTCCTCCCTTCCTCTTCTTTCACCCCTGCCCCCATCCCGGGCTCCCCTTCGTCAGGCCCAGGAAGCTGTGGGCTGCAGTTCTCAGGGGAAAAGGACCTAACGGGGTCTCCTCCATAAGAGCAAGGACTAAGAGAGCAGGGGGGCTGCTAGATGTGGAAGCTGCCTCCCCTTCCCCTCCATCCGCTTCTGGACTTTGGAAGCTCAGTCCATTCTCTCCGGGGTTGCTGTTGGGAATTGTGGCATAAAAATGATGAAGGGCACGGCACTCTCCTTACGCCTTACACTGAGTGAGTCCCGCCTGGCCTGACTCCCGGGCAGGGAGAAGGGTCCTCAGTGATGTCTTTTTTTTTTTTAAAAACTCTGTTAACTCCTCCAGGGTCCTCAACATCTCTCCTGCTTCTTCTCTATTATCTCTCCTCTTCTTTCAGCAGTCTCCTCTGGATCCTGCCCATGGCCTGGGCCCTTGTTCCACCTTCAGCTGCGGGGAACACATGGTTTTTCTTTTACTAACATCAGTCCCACCACATGGGTCGTGGATGGGGTGTGGTTTGGGGCGCAGCAATAGAACTCTACCCGGTCCAAACAGTACACTCTGGCCACTGGTAGTTGAAACCCTGCCATTAATACTCACATCCCTCAGGCCATCTCCTTATTAAATGGCAAACACCCCTGGCAAGGAACCCCTTCGGCCTGAACAAAAGATCCGACAGCTGACATTGATAAAGGAGGGTGGGAGGCTCTCTGGCCAGGATTCCCAAGGGCAGGGAGGAGGGGGAGAGGTTTATAGAGCCGAGTAGGTGCCCCTCATAGCTTCCTGCTGTTTCTGATGAAGACTGAAGAGCCCAGGAGCCTGACAGCCAGGCTGGTCTTCCATGACCTCAAAGGAAAACAGAAGCCACTACATTTTCATGGTCATGACCATTACCATCCAGAGTGTCATGGATCTGGAATGCCAAGGAGACCCCAGCAGGGGGTATCTGGAGTGGGGCTCCCAGCTCCCCAGTGGATGCTATAGAGAAGCGTGTATGCCAAATGCTATTTTATGAGATTAGGGGGCATAACCCACGGGGATTTGAGGCAGAGAAAGGGATGGTGGGACTCTGTAGGAGGCATTTGCCATTGTGTGAGTGGCAGCCGGAGGGGCCTGGGGCTGATCGCAGTGGGAATGTAGAAGTCAGGACTTCTGGGGAGTAATTTTGGAAAACCTATTTCCTGGATTCACTTGGGAGGATGCAAGAGGGACTGACTGAGTATCCGCCCAAGGTTTGGAGCTCCGGGAGCTGGGAAGTGGTAGCAGCAGAGGGGAGTCTCTTGGGGGAAGCATTTTACAATCCTCCCTCCCATGCTTAGACTTGAAAGTTGATAGTGGCCTGTAAGAGTTTGGCCCATACCTTCCTCTAGGTCTAGCCATTTACATATTCTTATTCCCACCCCTCCCCCAACTCCCCCCCCCAGATAAGCATGTGCCCTCACCAGACTTTGCCCTCACTGTTGCCTCAGCTTGGAATGTTCTTTCCCAAGGCATTTCCATGGCAATCTCCCTTTGTTGTCTCCACTTAAAATAGAAATAATCCCTCCCCGACCTGCTCAGCCCCTACCCTCTCCCCTTGCTTTATTTTTCTGCACGGCGTTTATCATCACCAAATCTAGTTATCTGTCTCCTTGTTTATTGTCCATTCTCTCTAGAACAGAAGCTTAGAGGGTGCCTGAACTTCATCTTCCTCTTTGTGTGATCTCACAGTGCCTAGTGCACGGTAGGCAGCTCATAGAATGCCTGGATGTGTTTTTAGTCCTACTGGGAAATTTTACTTTACAGCACAACTAGATGAGAAAAAATCATTCCATTATTACTTTTGTTTTATAGTCTAAACTTTTAATGAGTTAAAAAAATTCTTTGATCAAGGCAAATTTAACAGAGAGGGCAATGTAAAATTAGAGAAAAATGAGTGAAGGAAAAAAAAACCCAGAAAAGACATGAAAGAAAAGCAATGAACCCAAAAGTTTTTTTTTGATAGAGTCAATAAAATCAAGAACTCTCATCCAGGTTGACCAGAGGAAAGAGAGATGAGACAGAAATGATCAAGAATGAAAGTGGCATCTTGACCAAAAATTGTTTAGATATTAAAAAGATTATAAGAAAATATCATGAACGAGTTTATAGCCAGAAGTCTATAACTACTTGAAATAAATTAATTCCTTGAAAGACAAACTAATGCTCAGTTACTCAAGAAGAAAGAGTGAACTTAAAAGGACGTATATAAATTCTAAAAAAAAAATTGAATTTGTAGTTAAAAAATTTCCCACAAAAACCTTCAGGCCCAGATGGCTTTCCTAATGAATGCCACAAACAATAAGGAACAAATAATACCAATTCTATACAAAATTTTCTAGAAAGACAGAAAAAGGAATACTTTCCAGCTCACTAACAAGGCTAGCATTACCCTGATACCAAAATTAGAAAGATATTATTACTACAGAAAACTTCAGATCAGTATTCCTTATGAGTCTAAACACAAACTTTCTAACAAAATTTATATATGTAGAATATGACTTTCTCATATATGTTGTGTGTATATGTATATATGCATAGAAATATATGTATTAGTGTATGTATGTGGACATGTGGACCCACAATTCAAAATCACTGTAGTTTAGCATGTTGACAGATTATTATAAAAGAAAATATGTAATCTGGGTATGATGATTCATGTGTTTAGTCCCAATTACTCAGGAGGCTGAAGCAGGAGGAATTCTTGGTTCAGAAATTCATAGCTAGCTCAGGCAACAAAGAAAGACCATGTTTTTAAAAAGGAAGAAAAGGGCCAGAGATTTAGCTCAGTGGTTCCAG
>PVIC010023551.1:0-10822 GCA_004025085.1 Thryonomys swinderianus | reverse complement strand
GCAATAAGACAAGAAAAATAAATATAAGGCATTCAGATGGGACAGGAAGAACTAAAATTGTCAGTTTTTGCAGTTGTGGTGATTAGGAAGTCTGATGGAATCTACAGTGAAGTTACTTTTAGAAACTAATGAATAAATTAGAAAGGTTGCAAGACATAAGGTTGATGTACAAAAATCAATTGTATCTTCATATATGAACAATGAATTATTAGAAATTTTGAAATAATGCTTAAATATTATTCATTGCTCTGGGCTATTAGGCATTCTTCAGTTCTTGGAATTCTTAGATCATATCACTTTATTGTATAATCATTCCCAATTTTCCTTCCTTTTTTATTTTCCCCCTGGACTCACTTTATCTTCTAACCTCTGAATTATTTATTTCTGGTATTACATTGACTTTTCAAGGCCTCTCTCTCATTCTCTGGTATTTGAAAAATAGTATCCTATTTTTGCCCCATTTTTGGCATATTTTTCTTTATCATTCTTGAGATAGGATAAGGTGCTGTTATTTTTAAACTTGCTTCTTGCTATGTGGACTATGTTGCCTCCTGGTCACTTATTGGCTCTGCTCTGGTCTCTGTCTTTGTGTGAGGAGCTTTCTTCAGGTGTCTCATAATCCTTAGTTGTTTGCTTATTTTTAGGTGTGGAGATCCCCAAAGCTAGCTGGAAGCTGTATGTGTGTGTGTGTGCGTGCGTGCACGCGTGCACATGTGTGTGCACGTGTGAGTGTGTGGGCACTGTAATCTGTGAGCTAGGTCACTAGAGAAGTTCCATTTTGAGGCCTTCTTTTGGGCTTTTGCATTTCAGGCTGGTGACATTTCACAGGACCTCACCCCCAGGTTCGTATCGGGAGGCCAAAGGCTAGTGTTCTCGGCTTCCAGTGGGGCGGAGGGCCGGGTCTCTGGGTCCACAGGGTGAACATTTTCAGTAAGGTCCACTGGCCAGAGACTCTGTTTTCCTTCAGCAGGAATGAACCTAGTTGTTTTCTGGCTGTGTGGGGTAGTGGACATTCTGACTCTTTTATTAAATAGTTTCCACAAAGACTCTGTTTCATCTCATCTCCCCCTGTACAGAGGTGACCAGCATCATGGATTCCTGAGCCATTGATTCCCTTTGTGGAATTCTGGGATATAGGTTACGTGGCTTCTGCTGTCTCCACTGCTGGCTCTGTGTTATTATCCTTTTTTGCTTGCTTTCTTTTCTTTTCTATTTTTGAGACGAAGTCTGCTATATACTTCCAACTGGCCTTCAACTTACCAGTTGAGATTGGCCTCAAATTCACAGTGATCCTCCTGCCTCAGCGTCCTGAATTGTGGGATTATAGGCCTGTGCCCCTTTACCCAGCTTCATTGCTTTCTAGTCTCTAAATATCTGTTGCTGGGATCTCCTGTCCTGTTCTTCCTGTCCTAGTGATGACACTTTCAAAAACAAAACCAAAATGAAAGATAAATCTAGAAAGACTTCAATTTTGCTTTAGTGGAGTTTCGGAAAGAAACAGAAGTAGATGCAGGTGTGTTCAGATAGACACCTTGACTACAAGCCCTTGGCTCTATTATTAGGGTTAGTTTTTACTGTCAGCTGTGGGACATAATCATATGAAAATGTAGCCCAGGCTTGCATCAGTCTGGTTGACTGTGATATTTCCAGCACCCAGCACAGACCCAGTGGGTAAGTAAGCTTCAAGAGATATTTACCATGTTACAAATCCACACAGGTACCTGAGCCGCTTTCAGAGCATCAGCCCATTAGAGAACAGTCCTCTGTGATATGATAGCTTAACTTGGGAACCAAATAATATGTGGAAATAACCGCAGTTGATTAGTGCCAAGCCATGTGACCTAGGAGAGAGAGCAAATTAAGCAGGTGAATAGCACTTTCTTTTCTTTTCTTCTTGCAGGGCAGATGGTTTTAAACAAGGCGTGGTACTAAATTATGAGATTGATTTCCTTGTTTGGTGTACACTGAAGTCTCAGGTCAAGTCACAAACACAAGCAAAGTTCAAAATGGTTTCAGCTAGCTTGGCCCTCTTGGCTCCAGTCCATGTGGCCCGCTTTCGGGATGGGGAAGACTTAGCTGGCAATTTGGGGCCGGCTGTTCCACCCTCCCTCTCCCAAGGCAACAGCCCTTGCTGCCTTCTCCACTGCACGGATCCGATGGTCCCCAGCTTCTCTGAGGCCAGTGTGATTGAGGAACAGGAGAGGGCTCTCCGGTCGGCAGGGTGGGGACAGCCTCCGGCCAGACCTGTACCTTGTTTTACGCTGTGGCCCTGTGGAGCCAGGCTTGTGATTGTCCTTTGCCAGAGAAGAACACCGAGTCAGTCGCAGTGTGGAGAGTCCAGGTTCGGGTTAGTCCCTGAGCAAGAAAGGGAGGTGGTGAGGAGGGGTGAAGCTGGGAAGGAGCCGGCCTTCCTGGGGAAATTTCGTTCTACCAGGGGTGAGTGTGGGGCATGTGTGAATCAGTGAATTGTGCTTTACTGACTAACTCTGTGTGTGGTGCTCTCTCTTTTAATGCTTTCGCCCTCCTTCTGCACCATCACGGCTTACAGATTCACTTTCTGGTCCTTGGTAGAAGGTCAGCAGCAGCTGGAGGCCGCACCACACCGCCTCCGTCTCATTAGGGAGGGCCGCAGAGCTACATCCTCAGAAAGCAGGCTCCAGGACGAGGGGGTGCATTACATGTAACTCAAGAGCAGCGTGTTGTTAGGAGGCTTCTTGGTTATTGTTATTTTCTTGCTCTGCCTCATTTAGAAATCAACCTTTATCACCAGTGTGCATGGCTAGGCAAGAATACTGTGGAGCTCTACGGCTCTCTCGGATAAGGGCCTCAGGCCTCTGGGGTCTTCAAACGTGTACTCTTTGTACAAGGGGCGCAACTTTAATACCGATGACCTTCACGCTTGTCTCTTTAGTTATCAGGAATTTGCTGAATTGTTGCTCAACGAAGGGATCGAAGATGAAAGTCCCTTCTTTGGACAGTTTCAAAAAGTCAGGCTGGACAGAGAGTTCTGGAAACTGTGGTATCAAAGTGATTTTTCTGACTCATTCTTGGATGAGTAGACTTTCAAGCACTGGTTGGAAAATGTTATAAATCCTAGTGTATAAAGCAATACCTCTGGGGTGCCGCTTTCTGGGGTGACAGAGGCTTTGGCCGCTCTCTGAATGATGGGTAATGGGATTCTCATGTGGATGGGCTCTGATTTGAAACTTCGAAAGCTCTTAGCTGAAGCTCTGATATATGCTTCATCATTTTCTTCTTCCTTCCTCCTTCCCTTCCACTTTCTTCCTTTTTGGTGGCACTGAGAACTGAATCCAGGGCCTCCCTCCAGGCAAGTAGCCTCAAGGAGCTACAGTTCCAGCCTTTTTGATTTTTTATTTTGAATCAGGCACAGTGTCACTGAGCCAAATCCCCAGCCCCCTGATTTTTAATTTTTAGACGAGGTCTCACTAAATTGACCAAGCTGGCCTCTAACTTGGAATCCTCCCGCCTCAGCCTCCTGAGTAGCTCAGATTACGGGCATGTTAACCTCGTTGGGCTTAGTATTTCCTTCTTTGAGTGCAGAAAGGAAGTTCTGGTTTGTTGATGGCGCATTCTTTTATGCAAACCACAGTGGTTAAGTGCAGGCTTTGGAGCCAGGCAGACCTGCGTGTGTGACCCTGGGAATGTTACTTAAACTTTGAGTCTTGAGTTTACCCACCCATACCTGGGGCTCAGGTGGGTGACGACACAAGGTTCCCATGGGGAACAACTGTAGGGCAGTTGCTACAGCAATTATCACGATCATCCTTAAAGAGTCTACAGGCAGTGATACAGCTCAGTTCCAGAGCACTTTCCTAGAACACACAAGGTTATCAATTCAATTCCCAGCAACTAAAAAGCAAAACAACACCCGCGCCCCAACCCATAAAGAGTTATCACGTGGCCGTCCACACCTGCAGGCGTGTATCTGTCCTCAGGCTGGGGGTAAGGGAGAGGATATGGGAAAATATAGTGGAGAGCTGTTACACACACACACACACACACACACACATATGCACGCATGCGCACATGCATGCATGCACACACATGCATGCATACACGCTTTTCACAAATTAGCTGCTTTAGATAGTGGTTTGAGGCTGGCTGGGTGCACAGGGAGCTCCTGCTGGGGGCAGCTCCTTGCTTTAAGAGCCAAGTCCCCCTGGTCAGTGGTAGAGGCTGCATGAAGAGAGGGGCCGTAGCAAACCTGGGCAGGATGGACAGGCAGAGAGGCGGGGGAGACAAGGCAGCGACAGTCACCACAGCGGTTGGACATGGGAAGAGCACCTGGCACTCCTGTGGCCCCTGCTGTGCGCAGGCCAGGTGCTCAAGCCTCACCCTTTCTTCACACTGGTCACCTGGCACAGCTCAGGACAACCCTGAGGTGCCGGGATTATTCTTCACAGTTTCTCAAGGAAACTGTGGCTCAGACAGGTTGAGTAACCTGCTCACAGACACCAGCTGGATGCGGACAGAGGCACAGTTTGGATGCACATTGCCGACAAAAACTGCTACAGAGAGACGCGTAGGAGGACACGAGGACCTCTCAGCTCGGCACACCTCCCTCCCTCCGGCTGAGTCAGGTGTGAAAAAGAGCCTCGAATATTTCCGTGGTGTTAGTACCCATAGGAGGAGCTGGGGGCACTGGTCAAGGGCATCCAGCCTCAGCCACCCGGCCCCGGCCCCCGCCCTAAAGCCCGCAAGCTCTTGCTGCCATGTTCTGCTCCCCTCGCTGTCTTGGTTTAGCCCAGTGATTTTGTTTGTTTGTTCTGAAACAGGATCTCACTGTGTAGTTCAAGTTTAGCCTTGAACCCATTATGTTGCCCAGGCTGGCCTCAAGCTCATGGTGATTCTCCTGCCTAAGCCTCCCAAGTGGTGAGTTGATAAGGACGCACCACCATTCTGGTGACCTTGATTATTTTTGTTTAAATATTAAAAAATTTAAAGACATTGAATCGTAGTGCATACCACAGCAGACCTCATAATAGCTAAATCTTGGAAGTGGCCCATATACCTATCAAGAGATGAACAGATAAAGAAAATGTGGTATTTATACACAATGGACTACTACACTACCATAGTTACAAACTTGTCATTTGTAGGAAAATGGATGCACCTTGAGATCATAATCTTGAGTAAATAAATCAGACACACCAAGCCAAATGTCACATGGTTTGTCTTATGTGAGAAATCTAAAAATATAAATGAAGAACCAAATAAAAGATAATAGGAGGTAGGGAGGTGCCCCCCCAACCCTGTGGAAAAGAGACCAAGACATAGAAGAAAGAGGAGGGAAAGGGGATTGAAAAAGGAATTAAGTTGTGTTCTGTGTACACACTGACTCCACACCAGGAGTCTGGTCATTAGGTTCTGCAAATATGTGCTAATAAAAATAAAATTTAAACACATTTTAATTAAAGCACAATGACTATTTATTTATGGGGTACAGCACAATATTTCACGACAGGTGCACGGTGTGTAATAAACAGATCTTGGCAGCTGTGACATCCACCCCCTCAAGCACTGGCCTTGTTTTGGGTTGGGAATTAGATATTTTGAAATATTGAGCTAAATGTTACCAATAGTAATTTTCCTCCTGTGCTGTAGAGATGCGGAAGTGATTCCTCCTACCTGACAGCCCACGCTAGTCCGGCCCCTTCCCGGGGTGGGTGCTTTGCAGCGTTACTGTGTGGACCCCACAGCTCCTTTCTCTTCCAGGACCAGGCAGAAGTTTCCGGGGGCCCAAGCCACGGCCTCCTTTCTGACTCCGGGTGAATGGTAGGGCAGTGCTTAGACTCGGGGTCTCCCACCTCTTCCCGGGGGCCCCCGTTCTGCCCCGCCACATTCCCCATACTTCCCTGTCCCCAGGGGTGAGCTGGGACGGCAGCCCCCAGCATGGGCTGTCCCCAGGGGCCAGGGCTGCTCACAAAGCCTCCTCAGTGTCCCTAAGGGCCAAGTGCAGCGCTGCTCTCCTGCTCCCTCTAGAGGCCTGGGGTGGCACTGGGGCGGCGCCGAGAGGGGACCTGGTGGGGGGTCCAGAGACATCCAAGTGTCCATGGTCAGACAGTGCCGTGTCTGCCACTGCCCTTGGAAGGCGCTGCTGGCGTCCTGTCAGCTCAGGTGTGAGAGGGTTCAGGCGCCATGTGTTAGGGTACTGGACGGCGGCTCAAGATCGCCGGCTGCACTCCCTTCCCCCGTTCCGCTTCCGGACGAGCGAGGGGACACAGCTCTGGCCCTGTCCTGGGAGCCGTGAATCCCTAGAACTGTAGGACGAGGGAGGAGGGAGTGTGAGGATCAGGCCCTGGGCCCAGGAGGCCATGTGGGATTGGTGAGGACAGAACCTGGGAAGATGCCAGGAGGAATCTTTGGCCCCTTGCTGGGGGACAGAGGAAAAAGTAGATGGGTGTCATGGAGAGCACCTCTGGGGTACTGGGAGTGCACAGAGGTTGTGGAGTCACTTAACAAGCCTTCCTGGGCTGCAGGTTGGGTTTTGGAATCTAGACAAGTGGAAAGGAGTGTGTGGGGGAGACCCAGAGTCCTCATAATGCATATGCACAAGCTCATTTGCATAGGGGGAGTCTGCTCCCCCCTCTCCCAAGGTCACTCTTTTCCCCTCTCAGGCTGCCCCTGTTTATTTATCTATTTGACACAGTGTCTCGCTTTGTAGTTCAGGCTGGCCCTGAGCTCACTATGTAGCCCAGACAAGTCTGGAACTCACCAATCCTCCTGCCTCTGCCTCCCGAGTGAGTGCTGGGATTGCAGGCGTGAGCCACACGCCGGGCATTGTGGTGTGTGGTACCAGGGATCGAACTGGGGCCCTGGTGATTGCTAGGCAGACGCTGGAACCGCTGCGCTAAATCCCCAGACCAGGCTGCCCCTTACTTAGCTGAAGCAAGGGCCGGTGACTCCATTGTCAGGCTCCTCCTTCTTACCTGGTTGCAGGAAAGAAAGAGAGACAGAGGGAAAGCAGGACTTCCTCCCAGGGGACTTTTCTGCCTCAGTTTCCTTAGGAGCCCTGGTAGTCCCTGGGTTGGGAACAGTGGATGATGAAGGAGTCCCAGCACCATTCCAGCTGCCCCAGGGTCAGGCGAGGAGGGGGCCAAAGCACGCAGTCTCCCTGGGACCCACAGCTCTTCCGGGGAGGGCGGGTGCACTTGCGAGGCGCAGGGGTGGCCCGGGCCTCAGTGGGGCCACAGCAGAGGCCTTGGCCCGCCACCGGAACATGTCTCTCTCTCTGCGTCACCGTAAGTTCTCGCGGTGACGGTGGCCGTCGTCTACTGTCTCACAGCATCCTGACGTGGCTCCCTTGTGCAGCCCAGGTCGGCAGTGGCAAGGGCGCCCGCCTACCCTTCTCCTGAAGCGATGGGGGTGACACCCTCTCTCGCCTTCTCTTGCTTTGTCTCTCCTTCCCGACTGCTTGGCATTTCAGCCAGTCCAGGAATGGGCCTGGAAGTGTCTAGGTAAACATCCTGTGCTATCTCTCCCAAATCCCCCAGAGTAGCGTGCGGTAGGTCTGTGCTTATCTGACTTAAACCCTTCTTGCTGCAGGACCTGCTGCTCTGCTTGGCGGCCATTGGTAAAGTCGGGCTGTTGGTCACACAAGGGACTGAAACGGTTGTTTTGTTCTGCCCACCCACCTCCGAGGAACCTTTACGGCATCTTGAAGGTGGCTCCAGGCTGTGGTTCCTGGTCCTCCCCATGCGCTGTAGCTGGCTGGACCCCGGCTACCGCTCACCCTTCCCCAGCTGTCTTCTCTCTGTCCTTCAGCCACCGCCTGAGGTTCCAGCCCCGCAGTCTCCGTAGGAGGACACCGTGGCCAGCGTGGGGGGTGTGGCTGTGCCTGCTCTTGGCCCCACTGGGAGCAGCTGCAGAGCTCAGGCATTTTAACTCCCTGCCTTGGCTTGAGAGATGACGTGTGTCCATCAGAGGGGCTTCGCGGGTGATCGAGCACTCAGGGGTGATCACACTGTGACCACCTTGCCTGGGCAGCGGATTTTTGGGACACTCCTTTCCTCTCTGGGCTCTGTTGTGGGTTTGTATATGGGGTGTGCGCGCGCGCGTGCGTGTGTGTGTGTGTGTACACATGGGTGGTCTATGAGTCCCATAGGCTTGAGCCCAGAGACTCGGGTGCTTCGGGGAGCACCAGGAGGTGCCCTTGCTATCTCTGGGTTGGGGACACTGGGTGACCAAGGAGTCCCAGCACCATGCTGGCTGCCCCAGGTTCAGGCCATGCTCTTGTAGAGCTGCCACCCAGGTGGCAGGAGAATGTCCCTTGTCCTCAGGAGTTTCCCTCTACAGTCTCTCAGCCCCCAGAGGACCGGTGAGGAGCAGGGATGATGAGGAACATCTTACCCCCTGGCTTGTTCCTGGTACCCAGGAGGTTGGTCGTGGCATAGAGGAGCACTTGGCCAGTGGGACTGGCCGGGGAGTGTCCTGGTGATCCAAGGTGTCCAGTGTCTGGTAGTCGGCCCGGACTCAGCACGGGGCTGGGGCTGGCCCTGTCTGTCCTGATTTCAGCCGTGGCTGGAACCAGGTGACGAGGGCCTGGTGGGCCCTGCTCTGCGCTTCGGCCACCGTGTGCTCCATCCTGGAGAGCAGAGAGACAGGCATCAGCCGCTGATGGGCAAACTGCTGCTGCCCCGTCCCCGAGTCCCCCGCCATGCCGCTCTGGACACCCAGAGCCCTTCCTGGGTCCCCCGGGCCTCCCCATAGTGCTGACGCTCACGGGGAGTGTGTGCGCGGCTCAGTGCTGTGCTATGTGGGGGTGAGATATTTTGGCCATCAACCTCAGTGGTTGGGGGCGGTGCCCACAGGGAGTTGGGGAAGCCCTTACATAAAGATGCCTCTTTATGTCCTTGTGGCTTTAACCACCTCTGGGCTAGAGAAGGGGTTTCTAGTCTTCTTTAGCAGCAGTCTTTTCTTCTTCCAATGATATTCAAGCAAAACTCCACTAAGGAAACAGATAAAGCCCGGGTGCTGGTTTGTCACGCCCACCTCCATCTTCCAGGACCCTGAGGCTCCTGGGAACCCGTCTGCAGATCTCTGAGACACAGATATCCCTTGACTAATTGCTTCATGATTATCTCCAGGCTGCTAGGCCAGGAAGGTTCTGGAAGCTGGGGGAGGTCTCTCTGTTCTCCACACCCCACCCTGCACTTCTGGGATTGGGAAGGCAGGCAGGATGATGGGGTGACCTTTATCTGGCTTTGTCTCTGTAAACTGTCCTGGGGGGCCCAGGTCATAGGCCAACTTCCAGCTCTGGGAGGTCCTGGGGGGAAAGGGGCCATCTTGCTGTCAGGAGTATCTTTGGTCCCAGCTTCTTGTTTTCCTGGCTTCCCTGAAGGAACCCATATTGCAGCCAGCTCAATGACAACCTGGTGACAGAGTTGCTCCAAAGACAGACTAACGCAGGAACCGAGCCAATATGTCCCCGCCCCTAGTCATCTTTGGCATGCATTGTGAGATTTTCGCCTTTCTTTTTTCTTTTACTGTGGAGGGGTGGGTCAGCCCTTTTCCCAGTCCTTCCTGTTTGCTTTAGCAGATGATAGCGGGTTTGCATTCTCCAAGAGTTTGCTCTTTGGTGGGGGTAGGGACAGGAGAAGGGGAAAACCTCCTCTTGGCCAGGAGTTTGCTTTTAATTCTTCTCTCCATCTAACTCCTCACATGCTTCCAGGTAAGTTCCATGACTCCCCCCATTTTACAGATGAAGAAACTGAGGCTTAGAGGGACACAATGATTTGTCCAATGTCTCACATCCGGGAGGCAGTGAACCAAAATTTGAGTCTGCCCCACTTGGATTTTTCTCATACTTGGTATGGGGGCAGGAGGTTGTGGGGTCAAGGTGTCCACAGGAGGGGCTCACAGGAAATGTCTTCAAACAGGACGGAAGTCTCAGCTGCTGGTGGCAGAAGCAACGGAGGTCGGGGGACGCTTCTCTTTTATCTCTCAGTGCTGGGCCCTGGCAGTCATCACGGGCACTAGACTTCTTTGAGTTAAGCACTGGCTCGTTTGAGAGGTTTTTAAGAGCTGCTTGTGATTGTGCACGGCCTCAGTTCAGCACTTAGGAGCCGAGGCAAGAAGATCGCTAGACTGGAAGATCATGAGTTCAAGGCCAGCTTGATCTACATAGCAAGAGCCCGTCTCAAACAAAAACAAAAACACAGGGGGAGAGGAGGCTTTTAAGGCCACAGGCCTGTAGAGGGTGTGATGTTTGCTGTCAGTGGTCCCTTCCTGGGTTTCCACCCATTCTGTCACAGGCAGGCAACAGGCTCTGGGCACCTGGTGGAAACAGGGAAGGAATAACTCGTGCCAAGTGGCCCTGGGCTTGTCACACACATGCCAGTGTTTTCTGTTCTCGACTCGCTGCTGGAGCGTCCAACAGTGGTGCTGAAGGTACAGCCAGACCTGCTCCCGGAGTCAACTTGTTTGTTTAAATTCTCTGGCAGAGACTTGCTGTCCCAGGAGGTGGGGAAGCCCCCCCCCCAACTGCATTGTCCCCAAACTGTGCTGGCAATGTTTCAGAGGAAGTCCTAATCCCCCCGTCTCATTTCAGGGGCACAAGGAAGGTCACTACGAGTGTCACTGTGAGCCACAGGATCCTGCAGAAGACCTGCCTGACCCCTGTCCCTGCTCCTCAGGCAACTGACCAAAGCTTGTTCTTATACAACTGACACCTCCTCCAGGAAGCCTCGGCCGTCTCAGCAGTTCTGTGAGTCCCATCAGGAAATTCCTCATTTCAGCTCACTTTTCTGGTCTCCTACAGGGAGGCCCCTTTCCACGCCTAGGGAGGCCCCTTTCCACGCCT
>PVIC010023550.1:0-26748 GCA_004025085.1 Thryonomys swinderianus | reverse complement strand
TGTCAAGGGAATTACTGAACTCTTGAGGCAAAGTAACTTATGGATAACCATGTACAGTATTAATAATAAGAAATGGAATATTCAGATTTTTACTTGGGCTTGGTTTGATTTTTAGTTTGGTTTTTTATTTTTTTGTTTGCTTATTTTTGAGACAAGGTCTCGCTTTGTAGTTCAGGCTGGCCCTGAGCTCACTATGTAGCCCAGGCAAGCCCCAAACTCAGCAATCCTCCTGCTTCTGCCTCCCGAGTGCTGGGATGACAGGCGTGTGCCACCACGCCCAGCACTGTGGTATGTGGTATTGATTGCTGCTGGGCATGAGTCTCCACGCCCAGCATTGTATGTGGTTACCGGGATGAACTCAGGACCTTGTGCTTGCGAGACAGGCACCAGAACCACTGTGCTAACCCTCCGGGCCAACAATGTCCTGATTTTGTCCTGAGAAGACACCTTGCACCTGAGACTCCAGGTGGTAAGGAGTCCAGCGGTTGGGAGCATGCCCTCCCTTTACCTCTACTAGCACAGAATTCAATCCATATTTCTGCTTCATTAATAATGTTAATGGTACACATTAATGTTCATTCTTATAAGCTCTTTTCTGTAACTTTTGTTTGTTTGTTTGTTTGTTTGTTTGTTTGAGAAGGGTATCATTTTATAGTTAGGCTGGCCCTGAGGTCACTATGTAGCCCAGATAAGCCTCAAACTCAGCAATCCTCCTGGCTCTGCCTCCCGAGTGCTGGGATTACAGGTGTGAGGCACCACGCCCGGCACTGTGGTATGTGGTGTTGATTGCTGGTGGGCGTGATCACCACGCCTAGCATTGTATGTGGTTACCGGGATCAAAGTCAGGACCTTGCACTTGTGAAGCAGGCGCTGGAACTACTGAGCTAAATCTCCGGCCCAAGTTTTTGTTTTATTTTACTTTGGAATTAACTCATGCATTATATGGAATTCCTAGTGTTCTATTTGGCTACATTGTAGGCATTAGCTTCTGAGCTTAGATATGAATGTGGAAAAGATGAGCAATGAAAATTGATTTTGTTATTTCTCAGTACTTACCACCGAGCTCTATGTTGAAATATTCATGATATAAGAACTACAGATCAATTTGCGCCTTAACTTCCCGTACTCAATTTTGATTTTGTGCCATTTGTCCCAAAGAAGCCTCGGTGCAAATGCATGGAGATACCAGTTTGATTCGAGCACCTCCACTGAAGGAATAACTGAAAACAAGAATCCACTAATCAGGGAAAATGTCATTAGTTCCTATTTTGATTAAAAATGAGGAACAGAAAGGAGAGTGAGTGACTACAACTGCCTTCGATGATTCGGTTGGGATTTACAACAGAAGGAGGAAGTTATGTTTCAAGTACAAAGAAATGTGCTGCTGGCATATGAACACCAGACAGGCTGACAGCACTATTAGAGGCGGGAATGATGTGCGGAATAAATAGCCACTAAATGGAGTGACAACTTTGAGTGACAGATGAAGAATAAAAATGAACATTTTTCCTGATAACATGTCAGGCAACAAATGCCTCTTTCTTTCAGAAGAAAAAGATATATATGGTTGCAAACTCAAGCGGCCTCTCATCTGCTGAACTTCTTACACTCTTGCAAAACTATAATTTTGGACCAAAATGGAGCAACCCCTTCATAAAAATTGTTACCTCTTCACTTCATTGAAGGTTTATAGCAGTTTAGTCAGACTGTTTCTGTCAGTTTTAACAATGTGTTCTATACTAACATTGTCCTGTCTACTGCATAATAAGAAATCCAAGAATAGGTTAGGCATTCTCTTTTCTGTGGGATAAAGTTCATTGTAAGTTCAGGTGCACTATTCAGAGCAGGTTTGCCTCTCCTTTTCTCCGCACCAAAACATGCAATGTTTTAGAAGTTATCCTTTCGTGGAAAAAATATTTTTTATTAACATTGTTAAAAATAACTCAGAGTTAGTGTAAAGAGATCTGTAGAGTATTTAGTTCATGTCTATATCAGATGATCAACAAAATTATTGCCTTTGCCAACAGTGAACTTGCACGAATATCCTTCAGACTTCTCAGAAATTTCAATATTATTTAAACTTCCTAGAAATTTCTGGGCTGAACCAAAGAGCAAAAGAAAAACATGATGTGCCTTCACCTGAGGCTGTGATGTATGCAGGTTCATAGGGTATGGAAATCCCACAGTGACAGCTCCTCACCATGAGCCTGTGTGCTTCTGGAAATACAGTTCCATAAAGACTCCTCTGTACTTCAGGAAAAAAAAAATATTAGTTAACCAGTCATCATCACTTAATGATCCCCAATTATCCTACGCCGTCATGGAAATCAAATATCAGAGCCATCACTTGGCTTCAAATAAAAACCGTGACCGCAGAGCACAAAGACCTGCGAGGTACAGAGAGCTCAGTCATTTTGTGGAACAAGTCAGCCCACTTCTAAGAGCTGCCTAGCATTCTGTAGTGCAGTCTGGGGAAAGGAGGGCCAAGGGACCCTTTCTATTTTTTAAAATAATTGATCATGGCTGTGTTAACTAACACGTGCTATTATTTAGGGGATCCTCACTTCTTCTCAGAAATTCCAAGAAATAAGTAGAAATGTTGCTTTCACATGCTCTTACATTCCATTATTCCTGTGTTGAGTTTTCATATTGCGCTTCATGACAACTGTTGTTTCCACTGAGTGAAATGATCATAAATTTCTTTTACCCTGGTTTTTGTTGTGATCTTTACAAAACATCAAAATTTCTCTTTGAATAAAAGTCGCAGTGGATGTGTTTTGTTGTATGCTTAGTATTCTAATTCTATTTCTAAGGCAGAGACCCCGAGCCCCAGCCATCAGGACACCCCTGCTTTTCACTGTCTCATTTCCTCAGCCATTGTGATTTCCCTTTAATCCCAACTCCCCTAATTCCTGTCTCCCTCATGTTTGGAGGTTGAGTTAGCTGACATCACAACTCCTTGTCTGCCTACTCCTTGGGCCTCACTCACAGGAGCAATTCCATGATTTCTCTAATTCTCATAATAGCCACAAATGCAACTTACTGTGTGTGCACTTAGATGTGCCTGAGCGCCATGGTAAACTGCCTCCGTGCCCCCTTTCCACTCAGTCTCATCACAGTCCTAAGATATTGTTGATATTCTTCCCTTGGACACAGGAAGAAGTTGAAGTTCAGAGAGATTAGGAAAAGTTTAGAAAGGCAGTAAAAGTGATAGGGCCTGGGTTCAACCTAGAGCTGCTCGTATCGTAAGAGGAAGAATGAAGCACTCTGTTCTCTAAGGTAGACTCTGAGAAAAACAAGAGACTATGGCTAAGACTCCTTTAGATGTTGTCCCTTTCATGAAACCATTCTAAGTAAAGAACCACTAAGGGTTGGTCTTTGTATGTACCTTTCTTCTGCTCCTTCACACCTCGGGATCAGGGTTATAATTATCTCCATTACCCAACTAACTTCTGTATTGAAATTGCCTTGAAATTGCTATATGGACTGTTGATCATTCAAAAAACTGTTCTTTCCTTCTTTTGCAATAAATATGACCCTAAATTTTAAATGGGGACATCACCATATAGCAAAAAGACCATATTTCCCAGTCTTTCTCAAATATTGAAGTGATCCAACATGACTAAGTTCTGACTTAATGAAAGCCAAGCAAAAGTGTTATATAACACTTCCTGAAATTTTCCCTTAAAATGAGGAATGGATCCATCACTTCCTTCCACCTTCTTGCTCTTTTTCATTCCAACAGCATGTCTAAATCTCCTGAATCTTTCACGGACTACAAGGTGGACTCAGGGACAGACGCCTTTTGGCAGGGAAGACCTAGGGCTATGAAGCTGAAGTCCTTCATTAGCTAAGGTCTCTTTTGCTCTCAGTTTCTTCAATAGGAGGCAGTAGGACTTCTGTCTTATTTAATCCCATATTATTTGGATTTCCCCATCAAGTGCAGCTAGACTTGATCTGCCCTGCTATGTAAGTAGAGAGAGATGCTGTAAATTGTTACGTGGTGTCGCTTTTCCTAAGCATTCACTCTAGCATTAAGTTATATGCCCCGCTCATAGACATGGTGTTTTCTCCAGCTCCCTGTTCACTGAGATATACAGCACAGTCTCACAGGGCAGGTTCCACTAAAAGCCAGAATTGTTTAATAAAATCTACAAAATCATTGAAAGAGCCCAGGATTTTTCATTGAGATCTGCACTTTAGTTCTCTCTGGCCTTCATAACCACATACAATTAAATTCATTCAAAATAAATGTTCTAGTAATTTCTTTTTCAATCTTTCTTGATTCTGAGTTACATAGTAGGAAGCATTTAAATAAAATGCTTTATAAAATTCTATATTCTTAAATATATGTACATATATTTTTTTTAATTTTTTTTTTTGAGACAGAGCCTCACTATATAGTTCAGGCTGGCCTTGAGGTCACAGTGTTCCTCCTGCCTCAGGTTCTCAAGTGTTGGGATTACAGGCATGAGCCACCACACCCATCTGTTTTACTAATTTTAAAATAAAAGTGTTGCCATATTGTTTCTTGCCTTCTATTGGTGACACAAAATTTCTGGTTGTTATTGTACATTCACTTGGCTTTGGAAAGAGAGATAAATTCAACAAGCATGGACAATATATTTGCTGGAACAAACTTATTCTTAATTTCAAACAGCAAATTATAGGAAAGTTTTAGAAGACAATACATTTGCAGATACGTAGATGGGCCTACCCATAGACACCTAAACTATGAAAATCTGCACTATAGTTTATGTGCACTTAGAACTACAAAACTTCAGACACTAATTAATTGTAACTCATTAAGCACTTGATTTTAATCAATTTTGATTATTAAGATTTAATCCTATGAAAACACTGATAATATTCTTAGCATTCTTAAATGAAAATATTATTAAATTCTAAGTGAAACCACATGCATATTTCAGACTTGCATGTTACACAGGCAAAAAAAAAGCCATTAGGTCTTTGTATATAATGTGTTAATATTTATAGTGAGATATTTGTAAAGCACCTAGATGCAAAGAAAAATTGTTCATTAATTCAATAGTATTTCTTTTGAATTATACAGAATTAGTTAGAAATATCTGATTTCACTTGGGAGGCAAAGGCAGGAGGATTGCTGAGTTCAAGGCTTGCCTGGGCTACACAGTGAGCTCAAGGCCAGCCTGAACTACAAAGCGAGACCCTGTCTCAAAAAAAAAATTCCGATTTCAAGTTTTAACCAATAATATTTAGCTTAAGCTGTAAGGAATAATTATCGCTAACAATAACAGTAGCTGATACTTTGTGCTGGGCATTGCTTTTAGAACTTCACACATGCCACGCATACTGCAATTCAAGAATGCCAGAAATGGGCCCCAAAGCATACAGATAAGAGTGCAAGGGTATAACACACACCCACATCAGTCTGAGTCTTAACCCAAGGGCCTTTGCATCACAGAGCACTGTGCCACCTCCTGACATTGAACAGTGGGACCATAATTCCACCATTTTTGTCATTATACTTTTTCTTCAAATCGAGGTTAATCATACTGATAGCAAAAATCTGTCGGTCCATTTTCCAGAGCCAGCTAGCATGTGAGTACATTGTCAGGATGGCCATGTTAGTGAGCCCAAACATCTACATGACCCCAAATCAAGTTCTGCCTGATTTGACTGTTTTATATAAATAAGAAAATAAATTATTAGGTGAAGACTGTATCATCTGTACCATCATATCCTTAAGCTTCCTGAGAGCCAAAGCAACAAAACAAATATGATCAGCCACTTAATTATTGTCTCAAGCATTTGACAAAAACATATTTCCTGGTACTAAATTCTAAAGTAAATATATTATATGGGCAATGATATTAGATGCATTAAAAAATGTACCAATAATATCATAACTATCAGTTTTAAAGAGAAAAGAATAGTGTAATCTGCCCCTTATTTGTGTCCTATCTCTGAAATTCAGTAAGACAACAGGAAAGTATAACTTAGCTCTGGTAAGTTTTGCAGAAGTGTGATAAATACGAACATTCTGAAATTTAGTTTGCTTGTAGCTAATAATACACCATATGCATGAGATATAGAAATATCAAGTCAGCTCAAGCAAGCACAAAATACATACAGATGTTCTGTGTGATGCCTATTGTCTACACTGTCTCGATATTTCTTTGAGTTGCACAATACTGTACAAAATTACACAAAAATTGAGAACCTTTCTCCTCTCCCTTGAGCTCAAAACCTTACCAGATATTTACACATTTTACAAACCACTTTGTATGTTCTCCAAGCTCATCTCATACAGCAGGCACCCCTATCACTATAGATAAAACACTGTTCTATCTCCGTACCTCAATCTTTGCCAGTTCCTCCTTAGGCTGTCACCCCAGGGACAGGCAGTGATAAACAAAGTGCAGGGAAAGCCACCTGAGTCGACCTCTTGGGTTAAAAGTGCTGTCTCTCCCTGCCTTGCAACACATCACAAGAGGACACTGAAGCCACCCTCAGGCATGTTCTTACTAGAAGTGCCTTTGCCTCAGCATTTGCTTTGTGGATGAGGTCACTTTCACCGGCACGATAGAAATGATCTGATGAGCAGATGGCCCTTTTTTCATTCAGATGCTATATAAAACATAGGACTAGATATATACCCTCCTGAGCAAGCTTAATGAGACATGTTAAATTCATAGTTATTACATATTTGAAGATCATCGGCGGCAGCAGTTTACCTTCGATATACTGAGGACAAAGGAAGAGCAGAACACAGATAATTGCTTACCTAGTTCACGGAGGTACTGAGAAGCTTAGTGCTGGTAAAGCGCTTGGACTGAACGCACAAAGCATTATCTTCTTACCTCGTCGCTGTAACAGATCTCCATATGGTCCCGTCGTCCAGTACTTAAACTCAGATGCTGCACACATTTCATGAGTATGAAAATGGGTGCTGTGATAAGAGGGGGCATTTTTGGCACATATAAAATATCTTTGTCCTATACAGGGAAATCTTTCTCACCTTGAAATAATTTATTCTTATCTCAGTGGTTTATAAAGTGTACCTTGGGCTCAAAATGTGCCAAAGGGTCTTTGAGTGAAAGGCTTGTCTTCAGAGGTTTCTTTAAAAAAAGAGAATAACCCTTCTATTTGTACCACATGACCCTGTCTTATCTGTTATCTAGACTGCGCCACCAGTTCAGATCCTTTACTGTTGGGTGAACTGAGTTTAAAGGTAGATAAAATGAAGGTATAGTTACACTATGTAAACTGATCTGGAAAGAAAATTAGCCGGTAGTCTACTTACCGTGATATTGCGCAGTACTTGTGTTCATTTTGGTTATTTCCAGAAGTAATTCATACTGAACACGAATGTGTTAGTGTTTAACTGCCCTTGTAATTAAATTGGGGTATATTTGAGAGCAAAGGATCAAAATTTCGTGAAGTTGGGGCCAGGGATACAGCTCCGTGGCACCGCGCCTGCCTTGCAAGTGAAAGGTCCTGAGTTCTATTACCCATTCCAAAAAAAAAGTCTACAAAACTTGCTATCTAAGTCTTAAATTTTGAAGTAGTAAGGTCAACTTTTTAGTGCTGCTTTTGCTCTTTGCTTTTACTTTACAATACAGAAAAGAATTGGAAATACTTTTTGGCTTTGAAATTTCTCTATTAAAAGCTGAAATATTAAGAGTCTGCACTGTTTACGTACTAGTTTCTCTGTGAGAATTCTATACCGTTCAAACTATTTTCTGCCTAATTGGTTAAAGTCTGTCTGAACATTGAGTATGTACCAGCAAGCACATTTCCTACAGCCACAGCCACCACACTGAGTTTAGCAGATGAATTTAGCTCTCCCTTTCAACAAATCAGCTATCGATACAGCTCCCAGAGTTCAATAAAGAACTGATACCAGAACCTCCTTGACTCCTATTCTTACCCATTTTTGAAAAGTGGAAGTTAGACCCTTCTAAAAAGGTGACCCAATACCTTTGTACTAAAAGTGAAAACCCGATACAAAAGTTCACACAGCTTTCTTTTCACTCATCCTAAAAGAGACAAAAGGCCAAGAAGACTGATGCCATCGACAATGTGTTCCACTTCCCTCAAACTGAAAAACACACACTAACTCAAAATGAAAAGAAGATAAATTCCTATCCTTTCCAAGGAAGCAGCCTACCTCACAGGGAATGGGAAAGATCTTTTTGGAAAAATGCTATCTGCATAAATCCAGTGAGATATTTTTCTTAACAACTGTACAAATCTGAAAAACACAGGTTAACACAATAAATGGAAATATGAGACCCTGATCTTATATATAACTATATGAGAAATGATGCATGGAATGTCTAGGAACAGTGCAGCCTCTTTACCTAAAGCATCTGTGACCTCAGTTAGTTAAGTATTTATCAAATGTTACTCTGTACAAGATTGGGGTGGGGAGATGGGGGTAGAGAATCAAAAACTGAGCTAAGGAAGAAAAGATTTTAACTGTGAGGAGACAATGGCTCATTTCACCCACAATCACACCAGTGGGAAACGTGGGGAAACGTGGTCATGACTGATGGCCTGGCTGCCGGTAAGACAATCTGTGATGTTATTCTTCTAAAATTTCTTACAGGGATGAGGTCACTCTCTTCTCTCAGCTTCTAGGCTAATATCACTTTATTATGTACCATAGATGAGCCCATGACTCATGGAACACTTCATCTTTTATAAGTATTGTGTCTTTATCTTTCTCTCCTACTCTTGATCTTATTAAAATCCTCTCTTTCAATACTGCTGCCACAGCCAGGCCCACTAGCCTGACGAGCCAACTGGCGCTATTGTATTGCTACCTATGGAAGGCCTTAGAATTGTCCTAGATTGGAAAGCATGGAAATGAGGGTTATTTTATTTCTGGAAGGATCAATCAGTGCAGTCCTTATCTGTCTTGCTGAATGAAAGTTACAGCTTAAATCATTTAAAAATGAATAAACTAGGCCTGGACTCATATACTACTTTAGGACCCATGAAAACACTATGTTCCAAAAATTTAAGAGAATAATTTTTAAAGGTGACAATTTGATATTGCTTTCAATTTTCTAATTCAATCCACTGCTCTTGCTTTATTTTGAGGCGTTAAAATCTTACAGAGTACATATAACATTTGTATAGAGACAAAAATAGTTTTGTGAAATGAATTAATATTAGTACCACAGATAAAGGACCAATGGTTAAAAAGGAGATAAACTTCAGTATCTACTGGTGTACTTCTGTTACATTCACCATCAATTATTTCAGTCTTCATTAATTAGTTATATGAGACACAAATGTGTTCTTCAAGGAGTTGGTCTCATAATTAAATTAGCACAGCTTCATCTCAATCTATTAAATACATTATATAACTCATGTATAGGATACCTTATAACCTACCTTTTCATTATAATCTCAAAAACAGAATTACATGGATATAATCTCTCTATGTTGTTAAAAGAAATTTCATTATCAGGGAAATGACAAAAAGAAATTTTGCCATCATAACATAGATCTTTCTAAAAAAATAGAAACTTCTGGAAGAAATGAATAAAGAGCATCAAAGATGTTATCATTTTTTCAATTTTTGGGTTATCTGGGCACTAACATAGCTTTAAACCTGATGACAGATAATGTTTTCCATTCCATGATAAACTGGAGTCCCTGTTCGTTTTCTTTTTGTGTTTCCTACTTGTGACTTAAGTAGGTGAGGTTTTCAATTTGTGCAGGCAGGCTTTCAGTTTTCAACCCAGTGTCACTCTTGCTGCAGTGACTATTTAATACTGGAATCATTATGACTTATGTGTTAACCTGGTTAATAGAACAGAATATTTTTAAATGGCAGGGCTATTTAAGGAAATAACATTTCTACATTTCTTTGGAGCTGACAGGAACTCTACCACCTGTATTTAGAATTTTGCTGCAGTCAAAATCACAGTGGTCCAGGCAGCACCACGAGATTGAACACCTGCCTCCAGACAGGGGGTGAAGCCTGACCTGCGCGGCTGGCCTGTGAGTGACACCGGCCTCCCGACTTAGGGCATAGCTCGACTGCACTGCTCTCTCTGTGGTGTGTGACACACACTGAAGGAGAAAACTGACTGGTGGCTCACAGGGAAGAGAGATCATTTCAGACTGCTTAACCAGAACCTCAGAAATGCTTCTCTGGAAGTCAGAATCCCCTTCTGTAGTCTCAGCAACTATTGAATAGCTAGAAGATTAAGATGTTAATTTTCTCCTGGAAGAGCAATTAAACCATTTATTTTTCTTTTTTATTCAATGAACCAAAAGAAAAATAGCTTACTTTAAGTTTATAAATATTTTAGTATAACAGAAAAATTCGTTGTAAGCATTCTTAATCTATTTTAAGTACTCTTTAAGATTTAGTACCCAAAGCAATATATGTGTGTATAAATATATATACACACCAGGTAATTCACATATAAGATATCTTTGCAACCATGCTGGAAATACACTGCATTCTGTCCTCAGAGAGAAAATGAGAACAAGATCCAAATCTTTTTGCACAGTTTACAACTCTCCATAGGTTCCAACTTGTGCCTTTGCAATTTCATTTCATGCTTCCCTTCCCTCACCCCACAGAATTCAGCCACACTGATCTCTGCTCCTCCAGCCCACGCCTCTCCCTGGAATGCTCATCTTTCCTCTTCTGGACAGTTTGTTACTTCTCATCCCTCGGGACTCAGCTTAAATATCCTAGCCTGGGCCAGGCTTTTCCCTGCAACTTATCAAAACTACAAATTCTCCTGGTTCTTCTCCAGTTCAGCATCTTGTTTGCATCTCACCTCACCTATAATCTACAAGCTCCTGCTTCTTGGCCTCGCTCCTGGCCAACCGTAGGACTGCACGCAGCAGGCGAAAGGAATCCAAGCACTTGTCCTCTACTGTTTTGTGAGTGCATCCCTGTGCCCAGCCTTGCATAAATTCTCAACAAACATTTGTTCAGTCAATGAACCAATGCCCATAAGGAAGTCGTAAAGGAGAATTACTTGATTTCTCTACATTGGCATGCCATTAAATACTAGGTAGTAGGTTCCTTTACCCCCATAAGAATCAAGGTCTTCCAAAGCAACTCCTTCTATAAAACTGGGTTTATAATGTTTCAGAGATGCCCTTTCACATTTGAGTTCCTTACACTGGCACACTGGCCTCCAAAATCGCTCTCTAGAACCCTTCCCAGTGCTGTTCCCCTCGCCTCATGCTGCGCTTCAAGCTCTAAACACGGCATATTGCACCAAGCAGTCACTCCATGGATCCGTGTGGGAGCAACTGTCGACAGTCCCTTGCACACACTTGTCTGTCTTTGCTGGTGACGGCCAAAGCCAGAGTGCTACTCAGACGCTAGATCTACAAGAGTCTCCGTAGATCATTTAGGGAGAACATGCAGGTCTGTAAAGCGGTGGGAATTATGGAATGCTTTGGGCAGGGGAATGACAGAAAGAAAGAAATTCAGAAGAAAAGGACCACCTACATCCCCCCTTCCTGCATGGGCTTGACCGGATGCTGCTACGTGATCAGCTCTGAGGACGCCGCTCAGCCCACCGCAGCGGGTGGAGGTGGACTCAGAACTATCTCTAGTTGGGAATTTCTGCTTAAGCTGCATTTTGTACTCCTTTCAGTTCTGTCTTTTACGGAGTACATAAGTTTTGAGTGACTTCCAAAGCCACCCAAGTAAAAATAAATCATGAAAGATTCTGTTTTACACTTCACTTCCCTCCACGTCCTTAGGCAGGAAGAAAGCCAGCATGGGTCTGTATCTTTCCAACTCTTTTTTTCTGTGAAACACCATTTTTAGTAACTTTCATGAAGGTATATTCTCCAAAATAAAATAAACATAGAAACAAACAAACAAAAACTTTAGGGTTTGGGTACAAGTACTTCTCTGTATTTCATATTTGCTGAAGCATGACATGCTAACTTAATATTTGCTAATGGTCACATGTCTTTGAGTAAGAAACACCAGGATAAAATTTATTGTCATCCTAAGAACTCCTCCGGAGGAAAGTTTTTTAAAACTCTTCTGATATCTTTTTGATAATAAATATGAATTTAGTTAATCACAAAACTATTTGTTTTCTTTGTGGAAGACATTATTCCCAGGAGTTTGGGCTGCTTTTTTAATATTTTAGGTATCAGGACTTCTTTGAGACTGAATGTCAGCTTGAATCAGTTTTACATATTTGTCAAAATAATATCAAGCTAATTTGACAGCGTAAGGCTGCATGTACAAAGAGGAAAAGTATATTGTCTTAGAGTTATCAGGCTATGACTCAGCATTTCCTATTTTTTAAAAAAAAATACTCTGCAACTTTCATAAAATCTGAACTAAAAATCAGTTCTTCTTAAAACATCATGAAATAATCTGCAGGCGCTGACCAGCTGATAGCCACTGATCTGAGAACAACAAAGTTAACATATCAAGACCAGTTGCACTTTGGAATATTTTAACTTCTGGGCCTCAGGTTGGACATCCTATCAGCAAACTCCAGCTCCTCACACTCAAGTGCTCAGGAGAGGATGGTCATAAAAAAGTAGAAGCAATCAGAAGTTTGCAAGAGCAGGCCAGGCACCATCTGGGCTCTGTAGGAGGACTGGTGGGGGAAAGGAACATGACAGCATATGCTATGAAAGTACAGATTGTAAAGAAAGGGTAGCACCCTTGTTTTGCAGATTAGTTACTACATTTATGTGCAAAAGAACCCTCTCAGGTTTGGGAGACAGCAATGACTCTGGTTTCAGGTTAGCTGCACTGCAATATTCTGTAACACTGAGGAGGGGGAGGAAAGTGCTGCTATTATAGACCAATAGGTATAAATAACTTGCTCACGGGTGTGAAACTCTAACAATTGAGTAAGAATCTTAGGGGAGGAACCGTGTCTAAAATGTCTCCTGCGTTCCCCACAGAAATGCACTTGGCCATGAGAGAGTGGCAGAAGCTCTGTATTTGGGGCTCAGAACATCTGGGTTTAATTACCATCTGTGTTTGTGTGAGAAAGTCAGCTTCTCCGCCTAACTCTTCATCTGCAAAAGCAGAGGAGAGTGGGAAGGGATTGTGTTTTGGGGTTCCTGTCAGGATGAGTAAGTTAACGTAGTAACCTGTAAAGAACTGGACAGCTGAAAGGTGGGAACTTTACTCCTGGAACACAGAGGAACAAATACCTGTTGACACACTGGCTCCTTGATTAGGATTTACCTATGACTCACCCTTACAAGGATTCCTTTTCATTTACTTCAGTTTCTCAGTCTCTGCACTATCACCACTTTTGAACCAGAGACCTCCTCAAGGAAAGAAGGGTGGGGTGTGGGAGGAGGCATTGCCTGTGCACTGTGGAATATTCAGAAACACACCCCACTTGCTCTGCACATCAGACTTCAATCATGGCTTCGTCATCTCACCCCTAAGAGATAGGACAAGCAAACATGTCTCCAGATTATTGCCCAGTGTTTCTGTCTGGGAGTAGCGGTGGGGGGGGAGGGATTTCCCTGAAGTACAGAACTAAGGACTTCATTTAAAGACCAACTTTGATGCATGCATTTTAGAAAAGCCATATGAGCTTATTTTCCTTGTCCTTGAGTCATAAGTAATAGCAAGTATTCATTATTTGTGATAATACTGCAGAAGAAATTTCGCTCATCTCTTTACCTATATTAACTCATTTAATCCTACAACAAGTAGGTTCCATTAATCCTCATTTTACAAAGGAAAAAACGGAGGAGTAGAGAATTGAAGTGATTTGTCTTGTTTCAAAGCTAGGGTGAAGCAGAACTTATGTCTCCATCCTGCTCTGTAGAATTCCAGAGCTTTCGCTCTTAACCACTCCTCCAGTACCTCCTCACGTGTGATAAGATGATCACAATCATTTCACTCTCTGATGAACACAACTCTTATCTTGTTCGGGTGAACCTGCCATTAGACCTCACAAGAATAAAGGACATAGCTCTCTAAAGGCTGGAGCTGCTTGGTAAATAATATTTACATGAGCCTTGAAACTAAGTGAGGCATTAAAAAAATCAGTCATATCTGAAGGAAGACAGGCAGCAATTCCTAACATTTTCATGCATAATTATCATTTAATTCCATAGAAACCAGTTTTTTAAGGAAATTATATATTCTTTATAAATATTTATATTTTCTTAATTCAGTGATATAAAAGGAGATGTTGTCCAAAAGCAGGAAATAAAATAGGTCAGTATATTTTAATTAAAGTGACTCCGATTTGACAGATAGGACTGATCTATGGGGTAAATGAACTGAGGGAAAAAATGTTATATTCATTAAGTATTTGCGTGGTTATGTTTTGCCAGGTTCTTAACAAAAAAATTAATGGGAAATGGCTTAGCATCTAAGATCTAGACTCTTTCAAAACACAAAACTACTACTCTTATAGATTTCTGGATCCAGAAATGTAGGCAAGAATAGGTTGACTAATATGTGTCAAGGCACAGAATTTAAGAGGAGGTGAAGGAAAACTTTAATTACAGAGTACTGTATAACTTGGATCATTCTACACATACTGTCAATCATTGATGACCGTTGAAAGAGAAGCCTGGGCAGCAGAGGTATCTGGTTTCTTATGCATCCTTCACCAGTGCGTGATTCCTTCTCAACTGACCAGGGGCGAGACTAACAGCCCATTTGACACAAGGAAGTCTGATTTCATTTTCTTTGGGCTTCTTTTCTGCTGCCCTTAACCAACTGAGTTCTTAACATTTATAATTTGATACATATATTTATTTCCTAAAATAGTCATCTTGAATTTTAATAATATGAAGATATTATTGTTTTATATATAATATAAATTATATAATATTGTTTTATACCAAATTAATAATATTGTTTTATACCAATAATATCACACTAGTGTTCTCATAAGAGTGAAAAGACTTGGCATCTTTCATGCATGAGGCTTAGAGCCTGACTATGGCTGGGCTCTCGGTCTTGATGTACCACGATGTTCAATCATCCACACTACAACACACAGCCTTCTCTATGAGTTAGTTTATTGTACCTCATTGCTGTGTTTCATCACATACCAAGCCCCCAGTGAGGCAAGTATTCAAATTCTGAAGGGAGCCTTTGTGAAAGCCTTGAGTCTTCCTATTGCAAAGGAGTACTCAAACTTGTTTCAGCCAAATTTAGAAGTTACTATTTCCCCTAAATGAAAATCTTCAGGCATGAATAGACCAGAGTACACTAGAATTCTGGGACCCTCCCAAACCAACTGCACAACACTTTTAAGTTAAAAACAATATCTTGACTTAGGGGATTGTTTTTAAAAATTGAAAGCCCAAAAGGTAAGCAGGGCAGATGTTATCTCCCTCTAAGAGCTGTGAAGTGGTGTGCTCTCTGCTAGGAAGCTATGTTGCTGATCACTGACGGACACCAGATCTTCTGAATCTTAAACATTAGGAATTTCCCCAGTAAAACAGGTCTTGAAAGAAACGTGTTAGACAAGAAGATCTTTATCCTGAAGATACTTAGTTAATAATGAAAAATAAAAGAAGAAGGGAGGAAAGGAAATGACATGTTTAAAAGTGCTGCTTGTTACATTCCTAGTGGACCCCTGCCATTCCCCTGCTAGGAATATAACCAAAGGAATTAAAAGAATCATATTGTAAAGTCATATGTACACCCATGTTCATAGCAGCTCAGTCTGTAATAGCCCAATCTTGGAAACAACCCAGATGCCCTTCAACTGGAGACTCGAAAAAGAAGATGTGGGTTTTTTAAATAAAATGGAGTATTACTCTGCCATAAAGAATGACAGGTTTCATTCATTTATGTGCAAATAGATACACCTTGAGGACACACTAATAAGTGAAATAAATAGATCACAGATATGTAAATACCATATCTTTTCTCTGGTATGAGAACCTGTAGATGTAAATGAGTTCTAGAATGTATGATAGATTTTGTAAAGTAGGAAATATTCAAAGGGAATGTGGTGGGGGAACGTAATGAGGGGAAAGAATAAATATGATTTGGAAAGAAAAAGAAATAGCATGTATATAAGGGGTGGGGGATTGTGGGTGGGTAGGGATATGGGTAAAAATGAGAATTAACTTCTGTCATATACTGGTAAAAATTCCCCAGTGTTGAATGTGATTGTGAGCTGTATATAAAATGTACCAATAAAGAATTTAATTTTTAAAAAAAAGTGCTGCTTGGGTCAAGAATTTGTCTATGTTCTGGTAAATCCTGTGGTTCAGAAGTGTCTCCCAAATTCCCCTGTGTTAAAGACTTGGTTCCAAGCTGCAGCACTGTTGGAAAGTGGTCGAACCTTTAAGGACTTGGCGATAGCTGGAGAAAGAGAGGCTGGGGGGGGGGCAGTGCTTTGAAGGGAATGTTGGGACTTTGGTGCCTTCACGCTTCTTTCTTTGCTTTCTGGCCAATATGACATTAACAGCCTCCTGTACCACAGGCTCCCACTGTGATGTACTGTGTCACCACAGGGCCCAGAGACCACAAACTGAGACCTCTGAAGCCATGTGTTAAAACCAATCTTTCCTCCTTTTATGCTGATTTTCTCAGGGATGTTTTCCTAGCAACAAAAAACACAGCAGTGATCACATGTTTAATTTTTAAGAGAGGGATTATGTAGGACTACTTCATGGAACTTCCACTGAAAGACAGTACAAAAGAGAAGCTGATGGTTTTTAAAGTAGCCATTATACTAAATGACTAAATGGACCAAGGTTCATGTCAATATCGCTGTATACAATGGTTGTGTTGCTGTTGGCAGCAGCAATCACAAGAGCCTAGAGATTAACTTCCTGCCAGGCCCTGTGCACAATGACAGGGCCTCAAGGACAGGCTCTGGGCTTGGTTCATTGTCATATCTGTGACACTGAACATAATTTTGGTTGAATTAATGGAGAACAAGTCTTAATGAGTCATAAAATCTGAAGAATGAATAAAAGGAAAAATGGAACTCTGGAGACTTTATGAAGGCCATGACTAGATATTATTCTTTTTGAGAATGCAATGAAAATTAATCATTTCCTAACACTCCCACTGGCTATAAATGAAGATTACTAATTGATGAAGGACATATATAAGTTACCCTATTGTTGCAGGGCTGTCTAAAGTTTCAGCAGAATTAGAATAGAAAGGTCCTGTTCCTGCCACCCGCTGGGAGACTCACTCTTCCGGATCCCATCTCCTCTCCTACACCAGAGACTGATATCATCAAAGATTCACTCTTTACTTGCAGGTTTATTCAGCATAGAATCATAGTCATCAGCCCCCATATTAAAACAGTTTTGTCTCTTCTCTTCGTCTGCCTTTAGCTACTATTCGTTTCCCTTCCTTTCAGAGCCCAGCATCTAACCTCCTCTCTCTCTTTATCTTCATTCAGTTTTCATATTCTGACTCAGTTTTCACCCATTCGTTGCAGTGAACTGATTCCTGCCAGTTTCTGATACCACAGGCCAATTTAAAATTCCAAAGCATTGTTTTTATCTCATATATCACTTGACCCTTCAGTGACATTGACAACATAAACCACCCCCTCCTTAGAACTCTCTCCTCTCAAAGCCTCCTTCCCTGTTTACTCATTCTCACTTATGACATCTCCCTCCCCATACTTACTCTTGTAAATGATATAATTCCCCAGGGTCCCACTGTCAGCAGTCTTTCCTATGTACAGTCTCCTGTAGGAAAACTTATCTACACCTACATCCTCAATGATTTAGTGTCTCCCAGAGCACTGTCTCTGTTCCCGAGTTATATCAATAAATCCACACATGAAACAGCTGTCCCTCAGGCATCTCAGTTTTACCACGCCCCGAAACAACTGCACTGTGTTAAATCCCACGGCATCCATGACTGGGAGTCTCTGTGAATGACAGTGTGATCCACTCCATTGCCCAAGGCAGAGACCTAAGTATCCTGGACAATTCCGCCAAATTCCTCAAGCTTCAAGACATTTGTTTCATATGGTTCATTTTTCCTGTGCTCAACTGTTACAAAGTATTTCACCTGTTTATTATGAAACAGCTTCTCCTTTACTAGTTGTCTGTACAGCCTGGCTTGTCCATTTGCTACCATTTCCCCCATCGCCACCATCAGTGTCTCTCACAACAGCTGTCAAGGGCCGTTCTAAAGCAAATCTGGTCATATCATTTCTGTGTCTAACGCGTTCCAGTAGCTCCCCATCTCCCTCTAGATGAAATTCCAACTTCAGATGTTTCCATCATCCAGCTCCATGATATTTTTGTCTCCTCTCATGGACACATTAATTAATGTTTGTATTTACAACTCTAGTGTAAAATAGGTCTGCAACAGGCATTCAGTGAATGAATTCTAAGAACTCTGTCCCCAGACTCAAATATAGCCATATTTCCCATTTATCATAAAAAAATAATTTTTACACAAATTTTCATATTTTTGTTCTGAAGCTTAACATGTGTCATATATACATCAGTTCTAAATTTTTCTTCCTCTTTTTTTGGGAAATCTGACCTCTAAGGAGAACATTTAATAAGATATTTAAGAATGTCTCCTCCCAAAAAATATATGAGAAATTCTTGAATTTATAAATGGGCTATGTTCCAAAAATTCTTTTACAGTTTGGTTCTGTGAAACTTGGAATGCATTTTCTCATAGAAACAATGTTTTATATTTTATTTAATTTAGCCTTAACTATTTTTAAAATGATTTAAAGCAGCACATAATAAAATACACATGTCATGAGCTTTTAAATAATGAAAGGAAGGTCTATAACAATATATTTGGTCCATGGAAAGTAATTATATCATAAATCCCATAAACCTGCATGAACTTAAAACTGAGAAGAAATTTTAACTGTAAGAATCCTGCTAGCCAATACCATAAAAAAGGTGAAACGAGAGACTTTTTCTTCTATTTTTTACATTTTTATTTCTATTTAACCTCTTGTCTAATTAAGTGATTTAAAATAATTCATGAGGTACATTTTCTTTGTATTAAACTCTCTGAAAAAATACTTAAGTGGAATCTTATGTAAGAAATGTTTAATAAACTAGTAGACAAAGATAGTTAATAGAAAAGGCAAAAATGTAACTCAGTATGTTTCTAGAGAAACTTTTGATGAAACTGATGACGTTATTTAATGAACTTCCTAGGAAAGAATTTATATAAGTAACTCAAGTAATCTGTAACTATCACTCTGGTGCTCTAACCTTATATAAAATAGACTACTAACAACTAGCATGTGCTGTGTCACTCAAAATGAATGTGCATGTACTATCTCATTTAATTTTCAAAATAGCCTTCCGAGGGTAGTGTCATTATTAATATTCCTATTTTACAAATGAGAAAACCAAGGTAAAAAAAAAAGAAACACACACACAACTTGCCAAGTTCTCACAGCTACAATATTAAAGTTTCCCTCATACTTTTTTTCTCAGATATCAGTGATCTTATTCAGAGTTTTAATAGTGGTTGAAGAAAAGATGTGAGTTTGAGCTTTTGGGGACCATAAAAGGAATTGATTCGCTCCTGCCTTTCTCATTGTATTGGTCAGATTTCCTGTTTCTGGAAAATGCACCTGCACTCAAAAATTTAAGGCTCGTAATCTCCGAGGTTTCTGTTCCAGGCCAGTGAATCCAGGGCAAAGGCATCACGGCATGGTGGAGGAGAACTGTCAACTCATGGAGCCTGGGAAGCAAAGTGAGTTGAAAAGAGCCAGAAAGGAAGGAGCCAGGGATCAGCTGGAGTTTCCAGGGTCCTGTTCCCATGACTCACTCCTTCCAGCCAGGCCCCACCTGCTGGGAGCGTGTTTAGATGAACTCTTCATCGATGAGTAGTATCCTTGCCAACCGGTCATCTTTCTGAAAATCTCTGAAACCAGTTGATTCAGCAAGCAAGATAAGCTGGCACGGTCATTTTAGCCCCCTCTCAGATGCTTCTTGCTCACTGGATTCCTTTATATTCCTCTACCCTCCCCCCCAAGTTGTTCTGCACAGGAGGGTTTCACTCCATATGGCCTCTGCCTAGGAATACATGTCCCAAAGGTCTCTGAATGACTCATGCTTTTATATTCGTGTTTCAGGTCAAAACTCCCCTGAGTCCCTCCTGGGCCATTCAACCTGGAGAAGCCTGCTCTGACACTCTCTAAAATAAACCCAGTTTAGTATCTCTGGTCTGTTTGGTAGAATATCATTTATTCCCTTCTCTGTAGTTGTACTCTCTAATAGAAACACAACATGAATTGTAACGGTAAGCCTTATACATAAATTGATACTTTGTTAGCGTC
Source organism: Thryonomys swinderianus (assembly GCA_004025085.1). Taxonomy (NCBI): domain Eukaryota; kingdom Metazoa; phylum Chordata; class Mammalia; order Rodentia; family Thryonomyidae; genus Thryonomys; species Thryonomys swinderianus. The sequence goes on along the minus strand of PVIC010023550.1, from coordinate 6,499 downwards.
AGTAACAGAAAGTAATGAATAAAATTACTTGTAATAATATACTTAACTCAATATATTATACTTAAAATATTATCATTTCAATATGAAACCAGTAAAAGTTTAGTGAGATTGTTATATTCTCTTTCCTCATGCTAAGGATCTTCATGCTAAGTATCAAAGTCCAGTGTGAGTGTTTTTACTCTAGCAGTACACTGCAATCCAAATGGGCCACATTTTAGGTACTCAGAAGCCACATGTCAGCTGTTCAGTATTCTCACTGGCTAGCACCTACCACACTGGACTGTATCTAGAATTAGCATAACTGAATCTAGGTCAGCATAACAGTGCCTGCTTCTTTGTGTGCTCAGTACCTTTGTGAAGTGAGTAAATGAATGTTCAATATATAGAATATGAGTATTCCTTGTCTGTCGTTACTCTGTTGATGAGTCTTCCAGATAACACTGCTCATATAATTTCAGGAGAATTGATTTTTTTACTTATATTTTGGCTTTCTGGCCAAGAAAACAGATATACAGTGCTAAATCATACAGTGCTTTCTCACAGGCACACCACTCTCTGTGGTGCTGCAAAGCTATCCAGATCCTGAACTCTAGAACCAGTAAGTGTTGCTTTATAAGGGACACAAAGACTTCACGGACATGATGGTGTTGAGGGGAGAAGATTACCACGGCTTAGCCAAGTGGACTTTAAGAACAACTACATGTACACTTACAAGAGGAAAATGTTATCACACAAGAGGAGACAGTGATATAAAGATGGAGACGAGAAACCACAAACCACGGAGTTCCAGCCGTCATCAGCTGTCCCTGGAGAGGATAAGAGACATTCTTCTCTGCAGCCTCTGAAGAAAAGGGCAACCCAACTGAGACTTCTGATTCACCCAGGCATACTGACTTTGGATTTATAGCCTCCAGAAATCCAAAAGAATAAATGTGTATTAAGCTACTAAGTTGCAGTAATTTGTTGCATCTGCCATAGGAAATGGATACCCTTACTGATTTATCAGCTGCCTCTGTATGAAACATATTCTACTGGAGTTTGCAAGAGTAGTCACAACTTCCATCCCTCTCTCCATCCCTGTCCTTTGTGACGTGAGCCAGCAGCTCATCTCATTAAAAGGCATAGTTGCTTCCATTGCCCTATCCTATTGTTTTGGCCAATACAACACCATAGAAACAATACTCAGCCAGCATCTAGTCCAGGGCTCAAGAGGCCTTTCTTCTTCTTCTCACCTGAAATTCTCAGACCCCCTGTGTAAACAACCCTGGTCTTCCCTGATGACTGGTGAGAGACAAGCAGCTCAGGTGTCCCATCTGATAGTGCCTCATCAGTTAGACATAATGGTTTGGTTTTCTTAGGCCATGGTACCTCTCATTGTTCACCCATCAGACCAGCAGACAACATCAAGCAAATGACTAAACTCCAGAGACCATAGTAATCACCTAGCTGAGCCTAATCCAAATTTCCAAACTATAGAATTGTGAGCTCACTAGTTGGTTGTTTAATTCTAATTGTTGGGGTGGTTCATTATGTAGCAATAGATAACTGATACATTCCCATAGGTCATATTTCTTCTATATGTGTTCTATTCTCCCACAGAAGGTCCTACCAGAGAAAGAAAGAAAGAAAGAAAGAAAGAAAGAAAGAAAGAAAGAAAGAAAGAAAGAAAGAAAGAAAGAAAGAAAGAAAGGGGAAGGAAGAAAAAGAAACTGCTTAACTGCTTATATTCTCACTTGGAGATGGTGCCAACCATTCCATTTCCTACTGGAATATCTACACAGCTAAAACTGTCTTCAAGAGGCAACATTTCATCACACTGAATATCTCAATGAGTACTGGGCTAGAGCCAATTCTTCATCATACATCATGTAGAAATGAAACAAGCCAAGAAGGATTTGAAGGTAGGTTTAGGAAGGCAGCTGACCTAAGCATTTGTTAAAAACCTTGTTTTCTACCTAGTACAGATTTAAGGAACATTAAATCCTTTTTGCATGGGAAAGATGAATTAATTATAGGATGTATTTCTGATAATTATAAGTAACCTGGTAAATGAAAGTTATTCTGGCCAGTCTGAATCCTGAGGAATAATTGAAAAAAACATCATGATTCTAATTATGATGTCATTGAAGGAAAATCTACTCTCTGACAATAATTAGCCATGAATTTTAGTTAATTCTAAAATTAGTGTTGGGTAAGAATAAAACTGTATCATCAGAATAGATAAGTTATCTGCCTTCTAAGTTAGAAAAACAGATATTTAATCAGGCGATTAAAAGATGCCCTGGGCCGGAGGGTTAGCTCAGTGGTTCCGGCGCCTGCTTCGCAAGCGCAAGGTCCTGAGTTCGATTCCCGGTAACCACATATAATGTTGGGCGTGGAGATACGCCCACCAACAGTCAACACCGCATACCACAATGCTGGACGTGGTGGCTCACGTCTGTCATCCCAGCACTCGGGAGGCAGAGACAGGAGGATTGCTGAGTTCGTGGCGGCTTGCCTGGGCCCCATAGTGAGCTCAGGGCCAGCCTGAACTACAAAGTGAGACCCTGTCTCAAAAAGCAAAAAAAAAAAAAAAAAAAGATGCCCCAATACAAGCTATATATCGATGTTTAAAACTATAATCCAAAGGAATACTTCAAAATTGACACTTAGCAATCTACACTCCATAGCACCCCACTGCTTGCTGAAAGACCTACAAAGATAGAGGAAAACAAAAATTAAAACTATAAATTATAGTTGTCCTACCACTGGACACTGAGAAAAAATTGCATTAACTTCAGGGACTAAAGAGATCAATTATAAACCATGATCAGCAGCCACTTGGAACAGAGAAAACCGTCAACAGAAAAGACTAGAGGAGCAGAGTTCCCCACTCGTCACTCTGTAACATGCACATCAAACACTCAAGGCCAATACTAACTGGAAGACCAGGAAATTAACCCCATGCAGGACACAAAGTCACTGTGGAGACAGCGGAGGAGCTTCTCATCATTACCTTCCTTTCTTGGAGCATGAGATTCCCAAAACCCAAAAAACAGGGGAGGAAGAAAAGAGAACAAGGAGGTGGAATGCTAAATACATTGTACAGTTTAGAGACACAGACAGCTTCAACAAGTAGAATACTCTGCGCAAACATGAAAATAAAAACAATTCTGTGAATCAGTCACTGGCAACCTACTTTTCTATTTCTTCCTCTTGTTCACATCATCAAGCAATAGATATTAATGACAACACAAATTCTATCTCAATCCAGAAAATCTATAGCAGGTAGATAGGCTAGGATTTATGAACATTAGCCTCTTCCTCTGCTGGAAATATGCTGTTATTCAATAAGCCATAAATCAGATGAGAAGCCAGCCAGAGGCCCTCTTCATTGGCACACATCAATTGAAGGAGTAAATAGAAAATAAATGAGCAAATATGAGGGCTTACAACAAACTCTTTGGCTCAAGGGAAATTCTTTCCACAATAAAAGAAAAACATCAGTAAACTTATAGTCATTTTCAACAGGAAAGCAAAAGCTAGAACTCATTAAAATAGAAGCAGATTTTAAAGGGAGAAACATTTGAACAACATTTAACATCATTTAAAACATTGAAACAAAAAGGCTAAATTAAAATAGAAAGTTGCAATACAATTTAATCATTACTAAAGCTAATTGGTAAAACTAAATCAGAGATCTGAAGATAAAAAATTAGAATCTTTTTCCAAAAATGCAGTTTTAAAGATGAAAATAATAAAACTTAGGGCATAGAAACTTAATAATAAAGCTTGGGACTTGGGTAAATTAGTATTATTGATGAAATACCTCAACCAGTACAGCAATTTAGATTGAAAATATAATAGAAGAGACATTTACTGATGGAAATGAAAGTCTGTCTTGAGATGTAATTGATTTACTTGTCTTATAAAACTAATAAAGGAGCATCATATCAACACATGTAATAGGAAAATCTTATTTGTGTAGAAAAAACAAGTTCACATCAACAAAGTACAAAGTTTCTCATTTTGAATATTCAAAATCTCAAGAGAGCAGTGTATATTCATAGTTTTCAGAGGCAAAGCTTGTATCAATCAACAACCCATTCATGTGCAGAGACAACACAGAAGTAAACTAGATTTGGAAGAATCAGATGGCTTGTAAAAGGAAGACTGAGGTGCTGGGGGTTTAGCTAAAGTGGTACCGCACCTACCTTGGAAGCACAAGGACCCAAGTTCAATCCCTGACACTGCAAAAAAGAAAAAGAAAAAAAAAAAGAAGAAGAAGAGGTGAGGCTCTTGTCAAGTTTATTGTTCACATCATGTATTTTATAAATCTATTTCTTCATAATGTCAGCTGTTGGTTTAGATTTTGAAGATTTCCTATTTTTGAAATATAAGGCTCAGTAAAAAAAACTTCAAACTTTAAAAATAGACAATTGATAAATACTAATGAAAATAAAAACCCATCATATCATATCAAAACCAATGTTCCTGGGCGAGAGATTCAGTTCAGTGGTTCTGGCTCCTGCCTCGCAAGGGCAAAGTCCTGAGTTCTATCCCTGGTAACCATATACAATACAGGGTGTGGTGACTCACCCACCAAGCAATCAATACCATATACCACAGTGCCAGGCATGGTGGCTCACGCCTGTAATCCCAGCACTCGGGAGGCAGAGGCAGGAGGATTGCTGAGTTTGAGGCTTGCCTGGGCTACATAGTGAGCTCAGTGCCAGCCTGAACTATAAAGCAAGACCCTGACTCGAAAAACAAAAAAACCAATGTTCCTAAAAAAATCACATGCAGGGCCGGAGGGTTAGCACAGTGGTTCCGGCGTCTGCCTCGCATGCGCAAGGTCCTAAATTCAATCCCCGGTAACCACATACAATGCTGGGAGTGGAGACTCACACCCACCAGCAATCAATACCACATACCACAGTGTCAGGCGTGGTGGCTCACGCCTGTCATCCCAGCACTCAGGAGGCAGAGACAGGAGGATTGCTGAGTTCGAGGCTTGCTTGGGCTACATAGTGAGCTGAGGGCCAGCCTGAACTACAAAGCGAGACCCTGTCTCAAAAAAAAACTCACATGCAGGTATTTATTAGTGTATTTTATTTAACAAAATAATTTAAAATATCCACATATTAAATTTAAAATGTTATAAGACCACAGATATATGAAAAAAATTAACAATAAATTCAAAACACTTCAAAAACTAGTAGACTGATCTCTTATGAACATATATAAAAGAGGCACATGCATGAATAAAATTAGTAGTCCAGAACTCATTAATATCTTCAGTTCTCAGAGAACAGATGCAATATTTACACATCTATGACCTATTTATTTCACTTATAAGTATATCGTGAAGGTATGTCCATTTGAGTATAAATGACTTGAATTTATCATGCTTTAAGGCATTATAGAAAAACTACATCTTCTTTATCCAGCCTCCAGTTGATGGGCATTTGGGTTGTTTCCAAGATTTAGCTGCTATGAAAAAGGGAAACAAAGCTTATGTATATAGAAGGTAGAGAGGTGGGGGGGTACGAGAATGGGAAAAAGTGAAAATTAAATTGTGTCATATACTGGTACAAATGTTGACTGTGATCATGATGTGTATATACAGTGTACCAACAAAGATTTTTTTTTTTTGAGGCAGGGTCTTGCTTTATAGTTCAGGCTGGCCATGAGTTCGGGCAAGCCTTGTACTCAGCAATCCTCCTGCCTCTGCCTTCTGAGTGCTGGGATTACAGGCTTGAGCCACCAAACCTGGCATTTGTGATATGTAGTATTGATTGCTGGTGGGCGTAGCCACCAGGCCTGGTATTGTTGTATGTGGTTACCAGAGATCTAACCAGGGACCTTGCACTTGCTAGGCAGGCGCTGGAACCACTGAGCTAATTCTCTGGCCCCACCTTTAAATTGTTTGACTTTGAAATTATGCCTTTTAGAATTTGTCCTAAAGATAACATCAGACATTTAGCCATAAATTTAATATAATCATATTGATATTAACAATAAAAATTATCAACCCAGAAAATGAATGGCTAAGTAAATTATTATATATTTCTACTATTAAATATAGCCATTTCCTGAGAATTTTGTTTATTCTTTCACTTGCTTTTATTGATGGCCCAGGGTTGGCCAACATCCATCTAGGTGTCTCTAAATTTCTTGGACATTCCCTCTAACACTGACCAGAAAGTACAAGTTTCCCATGTCCTTCCTGTGCATGTGTTGTCAGACTCCACCCACATCAATGTCCCCACCGGAGCTGGGCCCTTGTCACCACTAATGGACACCTGGATATTCTTCATGAGATGAAAACTTTCTCACCAAACAGGGTTTGTTTGTTTTTTAATGTATATAGAGGTTATTAGCTAATTCAGGATGCTAAGAATTAGAAAGAAAAAGAATCATCCTGCATTTCCTCACTAGTTTTATTTCTGCATAATCAAATATTTAATGAAGGGAAATTCTTCCCAAGATAATTCCAGGTAACAAAAGCAGAAAGAAA
>PVIC010023549.1:0-26808 GCA_004025085.1 Thryonomys swinderianus | reverse complement strand
TCTTTCTTTCTTTCTTTCTTTCTTTCTTTCTTTCTTTCTTTCTTTCATTTCTTTCTTTCTTTCTCCCTTCTATCTTTCTGTATTTTGTTTTGTTTGTTTGTTTTTGTAGTTCAGGCTGGCCTTGAGCTCACTCTGTAGCCCAGGCAAGCCTCAAATTGAGCAATCCTCCTGCCTCTGCCTCCCAAGTGCTGGGATTACAGACATGAGTCGTCATGCCCAGTATTGTTGTATGTGGTTATCAGGAATTAAACCAGGGGCTTTGTGCTTGCTGTGCAGGCGCCAGAACCACTGAGCTAAATCCCTAGTCCCTTCTCTAAATGTTTTATGGAATTCATCAGTAAATCCATGAGGCCCTGTGCTTTTCTTTGTTGGTAGGTTTTTAAGTTCATCTTCAATTGGATCAACTGGTATTGATTCATTTAGAACTTTTACATTTTCTTGATTGGGTTTTGATAACTCATATATCCAGGAATCTGTCCATTGTGTTTTACATCTTCATAAAATATAAGTTTTCAAAGTATATATTAATGATCTTTTGGATTTCTGTAGCATCCATTGTGATTTCACCGCTTTCATTACTAATCAGGTAGATATGAGTTTTCTATACTTTTTGTTTGTTGAGGTTGGTTTTATTTAATCATTCAAATAATCAACTCTTGGACTCATTGATTCTTTGTATTTTTCTTAGTTTCCATTACATTTCTGCTCTGATTTTTATAATTTTCTGTGTAGTATAAGTTTTGAGCTTGACTTGCTCTTTTTCTAAAAGCTTGTAGTTCAACATTAGGTTGTTTATTTGAGACTGCTCTGTTTCTGATATGGGAATTCACAGCTGTAAATTTCCCTTGTAGAATTGCTTTCATTGTGTTCTATAAGTTCAGGTATGTTGTATTGGCATTACCATTTAATTGTAGGAACTAATTGCTTCTTTAATCTGTGACCCATTCATTGTTCAAGGGGATGTTTAATTTCCATGTGTTTATGAAGTGCCTGTTGTTTCTTTTTGCTATTGATTTCCAACTTCATTGCCTTATGGTCTAATAATATGCATGGGATAATTTCAGTCCCTTTGCATTTACTTTATCATGTCCTGTAAGCTGGTATGTAGTCTGTTTTGGAAAATGTCCCATATGCAGCTGAGAAGAAGCATATTCTGATGAGGAGTAGGGCACTATAAACATCTAGTAAGTCTATTAAAAAATTTGGTCTAGGGCCGGAGGGTTAGCTCAGTGGTTCCCGCGCCTGCCTTGCAAGTGCAAGGTCCTGGGTTCAATCCCCGGTAACCACATACAGTGCTGGATGTGGTGGCTCATGCCTGTAATCCCAGCACTTGGAGGGCAGAGACAGGAGGATTGCTGATTTCGAGGCTTGCCTGGACTACATAGTGAGCTCAGGGCCAGCCTGAACTACAAAGCAAGACCCTGTCTCAAAAAGGGGAAAAAAAATTGGTCTAGTTCTTATTTTCTTAGACTTTTTTTTTGGTTGATCTATTTGTGACAGTGGGTTATTGAGGTTCTCTATTACAGTTGTATTACTACTTATTTGATTTTTCATACTCATTAAAATTTGTTTGATATTTGTTGCATATATATTTATGATAGGTATCTCTTCCTCTTGGATTGTTCCTTTTCCAAGGTTGTACTGACTTTCTTTGTTTCTCTTGATCAGTCTTGGCTTGCAATCAACTATGTTTGCAAATAGAATACCTACCACTGCTTTTTTTTCCAGCTTCTTGTCATACGGAGGATTGACCTTCAGTCTGTGGATTTCTTTTTGAATCAGATGTGTTTCTTGTATGCAGTACATTGTGGGTCTTACTTTTTGATCCATTCTGACAGTCTCTTGATTGGTGAAATGAGACTATTTACATATAACTGGTTATATATTGACTTATCCTTGTGTTATCTTCCTGTTGGTTCTATTTCCTCCTCTTCAATTAGGGTTTTTTTGTTTGTTTATTTATTGTTGTTTTGGTTTGGTTTGGTTTGGTTTGGTTTGGTTTGGTTTTGGCCTGGTAGATTCATTCTGTTGGAGTTCATGGGGTGTCCTTGTTATTTCTTTCTAAATATCCTTCAGAACATTTTGGAGTGCTGGTTTGGTAGCCATGAAATTTTTCAGGTATTCTTTGTCATGGGAGTATCTGGTTTCTTCACCAGTTTTGAACAATACTTTTATAGAGTATATCTGTCTGGGTTGGAAGTTGTTTTCTTTTAGAGGTGGAAGTACTTCCCTTCAAGCTTTCCTTGACTTGAGGGTTTGTATTCAGGAGTCTGCTATAATTCTCATGCACTTTCCTTTACAGGGGATTTATTTCTTTTCTCTAAAAGCTTTTAATATTGTGTTCTTAGGTTGAATTTCTGGAATCTTGACTATTATATGCCTTACAATAGATTTTTTTTATCATAGATAATTGGAGTTCTATGTGCTTCATTTATCTGTGTGTCAAATTCTTTTCTCATGCTTGAGAAGCTTTCTGTGAATATGTTTCTTACAATATTCTTCTTTGTATCATTTACCAGCTGTTGGATTGATGTTTCCTGGTCCCTTGCTGTTTTTAAGAAATTTTTTTTTCATGATCCCTAACCATAATTCTGTCTTCTGTATCTGATAGTCTATCTTTACCTTGGCACATTCTGCTGCATATACTTTCAGTGGAATTCTTAATCTCTTGGATATCTGTTTGAATCTGTTTTATAGATTCCATTTCTTTCCTATTTGGGGCCTTCATGGTTTCCATCATTTTCCTACCCTCCTATTTGTTATCTCTAGCTGTTCTAGGGTCACTAAGCATTTCTTTCAATGTGCTCACCATTCAATAGTTATCTGAGAGATTATTTCTGATTTGACTTTTTTCCTAAACCCTCATTCATTTAGTTTGTTACTTCCATGATTACTCCTTCAAGAGAGTTCAGGTGGATGGGTCTCAAACTATTCTACTTCATTGCCCCCTGAATTTGCTTTTGGTGAGCTGGAAGCCTGGGATTGCATCTTGCTTAAGTTTCTTCTTATTTTTCCTTGTTTTGTTTTGTGTTTTAACTCCTAATTGATGCTTGTAAATTGTCTATTGTAAGTAGCATAATTGATAGTATTTGGAACCCTTAGGAAATAACTATTTCTCAGTGGTGTCTTCCAGAAATGTAGCTGGATTTTGGGTTTTGAGTGTGTTGGAAGATCCTCCCTCTTCAATTTATTGAGAACAAAAAGTTGTTATCTTTCTTTAGCCCCCAGTTCTTGCCACTGGAAATACAATATTATGATCCTTAGTCCATCTCAGTTTTGGTGTACACGGAAGAATATCTAATTAGAGCAATCATTTCGTCTTGGGTAAAGTAATACATTTATCAAGAACAATAACATCAGGGGTTAGGGATTTAGCTCAAGTATTACCGCACCTATGTGGCAAGCATGAGGGCCTAAGTTTGATTCCCTAGCATCACAGAAGAAAAGAAAGAAATATAGAAAGGAAAAAGAACAGTAGCATCAGACATCTTAGTAAACAACAAACTGTGGTAACCATTAATTTGCTATCTTTCTTTATCTCGCTGAATTATATCTGTGGTTACATAACAGTCTAAAACCAGAAAATGATACGCAGTAAATATGCCTTTAATCTGGCTGTTTTCCCATTGTGAGAAAATTTAAAAGGGGGTTAGGGGACAGAGAAATAGAAGAGGAAGAGGTTAGAGGCAAGACTGGAGAACCAAGAAAGATTTCACAAAATGTGATAAACTGGTGAAGAAGACAGAAGGGAAAAAGTCAGGGAAGAAGTAAAAATGAGAACTGAGCAGAACAGCAAGAAAACTAGAAACATTGTTCACACTCACATAAAAATAAGAACAATAGGGCCGGAGGGTTAGCTCAGTGGTTCCGGCGCTTGCCTTGCAAGCGCAAGGTCCTGAGTTCAATCCCCGGTGACCACATACAATGCTGAGCGTGGAGACTCACGCCCACCAGCAATCAATACCACATACCACAGCGCCTGGCGTGGTGGCTCACGCCTGTAATCCCAGCACTCTGTAATCCCAGCACTCGGGGAGGCAGGGACAGGAGGATTGCTGAGTTCCAGGCTTGCCTGGGCTACATAGCGAGCTCAGGGCCAGCCTGAACTACAAAGCGAGACCCTGTCTCAAAAAACAAAACAAAAGAACAATAAATAAAAATATAAAACAGACACCCCCCAAAAAAAAGCATAAGAAAAGTTAAAAAAATTTATGTACTTCAGGGTATGTCTCTGTTCTCACTGGTAGCAGAAAGGGCAGACAGAGTCCAGATCTGTGTTGATTAATCCCAGAAAGCAAGGTGTAAATTTATGGTAAAGTAATGAATAATGTCAGCAAGCCTACACCTTCCATTCCACTGGAGTTCAGGCTGCTTTCTGGCTGTGAAGCTGCAACTTGATTTGTTCAGCCTGTGACACTCCCTGTGCCTCCTGTGAGTTTCAACATGGCTCTCTGCCACCTTGAACTCAGCTCCTTCACTTCTTGTTGTCTTGAGCTAAGTTCTGTCTTACTCTTTCACTGGGTGCCACTAGATAGAGCCAGTCCCCAGCTGCCCTGAGATCTAAGCTAACACTTGGCCCCTCCCCAAGATAGTTACCAGCCAATCACCCTTGCCTGAGGGACATCTAAACCCAAATAACTCACCAGCCACTACAGTTTGCTGCATCCACTGCTCCATTCTCCTGGTGTGTTTCTCTGTGGAGGCCTTTGGGTTCATCAGTAGTCCCTGTGTGTCTGCAGATTTGAGCAGTTTCCCATGCAAGTGAGTCAAGGCTCAGGGAGAAAATGCTGCTTACCACCTCCTTCTGTATTGAGGTCTCTCTCTTTGCTCACCTCATGGGCCTCAGTCGTCTCTTCTCATCTTCACTGGGTCTTGTGGACCCACTTCCCTCCTCTTCCTCATGCTGCTATATTCCAGCATCTGGACACCAAATCTCAGAAAGGCTGTTTCTGTGCTGTTCACCACTCTGCCATCCCAGAAGTCTGGCTCACTTTTCTTCTAATCTTCCACTTATTTTGAAGAGAAAGAAAACTTCATATCCCAGCTAGATGTCAGACTAGCCAAGTTTGTGTTTTCAGGTCGAAGGATGAATTCTAAGGAACAATGGAAGAGTAGGGAAATGTATTGGGGACTAGGAATAGCTCCCGAGAGGCGGGAGGGAGGGGTTCCAAGTGGGTTGCCAATGAGTCCTCTTCTCAGAGAAGGTTGTATAGAGCCTCACAGGTAGTTCTCTATTAAAAGTCAGGTTGCAGGTCTGTCCTTTATTCCTCTCTGTGTGGGTTCTTCATTGTCCCTGTATCTGGAAGGAAATGCAGGAAAGTGGTGTGGCTCTGTGCCGTGCTGCACACTTGTTTGCATCCTTATGGAGAAACAGAGTCCTCAGAAATCTATGTCAAGGACAATGAGGACAACAGAGACAAAGGAAACGCTTCATCTTAACCCATCGGTTCAAGGCTCTGTCATTAGACAAGTTGCACACCAAGGCTATGGTTTTGGGAAGCCCTCTGTGCCATGGACAGGGATGGCAGGGCGGGGGGATCAGAGGGCCCTGGGCTTCAAGTCAGAAGCTGTGCCCGTGTTGTGTCTGTGAGCCCCCAGGTTCCTGTCGCATAGTAGGCTGCAGTGTGTGTGTCTTTGCTGCTCAGCTGTCCTGGCCCTGTCAGTCCCTGGGCACTTCGTCAAATCCCAGGCTTATAGGTCTCAAGTCCTCCTCATTCAGGGTAGCAAGTAGGAGCAGAACATGGTGAATTCCTCCTGCCATCTCGGCGTCCCGTACTTAGAGATGGAATAGTGTCCACTTCATCATCTGTGGATTACTTACACAGTGTACATACCATGCAAATAGCTATTGTTTTGTTAGGGAAAGGTGATAAGAAATGTTCAATAACTTTTTTCTCAAGTATTTTCAGTCCTATCGGTTGAATACATGAGTGTGTATTTTCTCCACTTCCTAAAACACATATTTTTCTATTTTTGGTTACGAATCGGCCTAGGATCCCCTACATTTGTTAATAAGATAGTGATACATCTCACAGTCAGTGTTTCCTTACAACCAAGGAATTCGCTTTCTCTCCAGTTTTGGAGGCGCATACAACACAGTAGTTAAAATTCCGATATTGAAAAAAGTCTTGGGTTCAGCTCCACATGGTGGTGCATACCTGTAACCACAGCATTTAATGGGCCTGAGGCGAGAGGATTGAAAGTTTGAAGCCAGTGTGGGCTATTTAGTAACCTAAACAAGACCCAGTGTTGAAGTATATAAATGAGCACTGGGGGTGTAGCTCATTGTATAAAGATTCTGGGTTTAATCCCCAGTACCCCCCCCAAAAAAATCTCAAGATTCAGATCTTCATTTTACCTCTTCTTGCTGTTTCTCATCTATGACTTCGAATTCTAGACGAGATGAAATGGTGTTGTTTAGCACAGCAGTCTGACTTACAGCAGAGGGTCAGTGTATATCACCTGTAATTGTTGCCATGAAATTATTTCACCAGAGGTGTAGGGGTTTGTCCTTAAAGGGCTAGGAATTCTTGCACCACATGGAGTGGGTGATGGGGTAATTACTACTCTGGTAGTAAAACACCTGCTTCCAACTAGGAAACTAAAGATGAGATTGGTAATCCACACTCTGCTGGTTTTGTTGGGATAGTTCAATACTGAGGGAAGCAAAGAAGTCAAAAGTTAAAAGTACATCTTAGCAAAAGGCAGCTTGATGAAATGCCACCCGTTTTCTCCATCTTTATAAAGGAATGCAGCCACCCTAAACCTAGAGGTGCTCATTTTTAAAATTGTCTTTCTTGGCTACTAGCAGGATGGCATTGATGAACATTGTGTCTTGTCATGGGAAGGAAGTAGGTCCTTGGAGCCTAAAAGAGGCAGCACGTTTTCCTAGTTAATGTCATGCTGAAGGGGAACGTGCTCAGCCTGTGTCTGGGGTGCTGCACCTGTGACACATGGGCGACGGGCACTCCCTCGCTTCGAAGATTTCCTGCCCAGGGACCAATGTGCTAAGCAGCAATGCATTATGCGGCAGGGGAGATACAGAGATACAAATAGAGCCAATAAATCTTGCCTACCTCTTTTTAAACTGGATAATTTTTGAGACAATTTCCCTAAGTTACTCAGGCTGGGTTTGAACTTTAGGCCTTCCTGCTTCAGCCTCCCAAAATGATCATTGTACTTCTTATCAGGCCCCTGCTTACTGTGCCTGGGACCTTAAAAATTTGAGCATTTGGGCCGGAGATTTAGCTCAGTGGTTTCAGCACCTGCCTAGCAAGCTCAAAGTCCCTGGTTGATCCTGGTAACCACATACAACAATACCAGGGTGTGGTGACTCAGGCCCACCAGTAATCAGTATTGCATACCACAAATGCTGGATGTGGTAGTTCACACCTGTAATCCCAACACTCAGGGAGGCAGAGGCAAGAGGATTGCTGAGTTCAAGGCTTGCTTGGGCTACATAGAGAGCTCAGGGCCAGCCTGAACTACAAAGCAAGAACCTGTCAAAAAAAAAAAAATTGAGTATGTTTTAAAAACAGTCTGCAACTACACCAGACTGAGACCCCCAACAGCATTAGGGTTCTACCTCCGCCCCCACCCTGAAATGAGAGTGATTTCTATGGATCCAGCCTCCAAGGATAAGGGCCAGACTGCAGGAGAAAATTTATTTTTCTATGATGTCATCTTGTACAGAGACTGCTGTACAATCAAGCATCACACATCGCAGGGTTGGCCCATGAGGTCATTGTGTCTGTGAGCTGGGTTACAACACATTCATTCATCGTAAACAATCACTGGCAGTCATCTCTGTAATTTATTCCTGCCGGTAGATTGGGTTTTCCAGTGACAGAGGCAGCTATCGGAATCAAGCAGCCTGGAGCTAAGTAGTTTGGACTGCTGCAAAAGACCTGTGTGACATTCCCGGTATCTACCGCCTCCTCATGTGGGGACAGACCAGTGGAGGCCCTGAGAGGAGAAAGGACCTGCTGTGAGTCACACAAAGAGTGAGAGCCACAGTCAGGACTAGAACACAAATGTGATTCTCAACAGTGCGTCCTGGGGTCTCTCTGCAGCACTTCCTGCCGCCGCGGGGACAGGCTTCTCCTATTTCCTTCCTAGAGGTTGCTCTGAAAGGTGTTCGCTTTGACTGACCTCTTCAGGTAGAGCACAGGTGGTTTCAGAAGCAGAGGAAGGACTGGAGAAAGCACCTTTCTAGTGGGCTCTTTCGACTTTGCTTGTCAGAAGCACAAGCATCAGTTTAGAAACTTCTAAGTTTAGAAGCCAGGTGTGGTGGCTCACGCCTGTCATCCCAGCACTCTGGAGGCAGAGACAGGAGGATTGCTGAGTTTGAGGTTTGCCTGGTCTACATAGTGAGCTCAGGGCCAGCCTGAACTACAAAGCGAGACCCTGTCTCAAAAAAACCCAGAAACCTCTAAAGTCTAGAGCTTAGAAACCTCTCCAGAGAAATACTGATCAGGTCCAGGGAGGGCCGGTCCTACAGCGTGTTGTCTTGCATGCTGCTGCGTGTCTGCCATACTCCTGCATTGGGTGGTTGGTTCGAGAGGGGCTGACTGACCTGTTTTCCCACCCTGTTGCCTGAAGACAATCCCACTGTGGTGTGCCAGGGTAAGTTACACGTGTAAGATATGGTATTACAGAGAATTTATAGACCTGGGCGTGGCTCTAGGTGGATAAGGAGATACTAAAAAGCCATGGCTACTGTGATTCACTTGTGTACTCCCCACATTGTGTCCTACACGGTATCTAAAGGCCTTTCCTCATTCTGAGATAGACAAAAGACAAGCTTGAGCTGTAGAGAGAGAATGGGGGATCCTATTTCTTGTCTGATCTGGGATCTTTTATATTTCTGAAGTCTAATTAGATGCTTGTGTTGATTGTTTATTAAAACAAAGCTGGAGGGGCTGCCAGGTAGTGAAAACCACGCTATGGAAGACATATGAGCTTCACTTAAAAGCATGGGCTACAACGAAATGTAAATTCATTGGCTTAATTGGAAAAGATATTTATAGAAATTGAATGAACCAGTAAAACTAAAAGCCTGGCTTCTTTCATCTTCACAGACCTGTGTTAATACATGCTGTTCAGAAAAACTTTTGTCTGCAGAGTGGACTTTGACATCTGATTTCTGGCCTCTGGATGTCGGTGACTTTGGCCTGGTCCTACCCTATCAGTTGACTCCTATTTGCTTAGTTTTGTGGGTATTTTAGGAGTTTTTTTACACTTTGGCTTACTGAAAACAGATATAAAAATGAAAAAAAATTCATATGTACTGAACTTTGGTTTTAAAAAAAATATGGTTCCATAATTTCATTTAGACAAATATTTCAGAGAAACTTTTTTTTTTTTTTTTTTTTTTTTTTGAGACAAGGTCTCGTTTTGTAGTTCAGGCTGGCCCTGAGCTCACTAGCCCAGGCAAGCATCAAACTCAGCAATCCTCCTGCCTCTGCCTCCCGAGTGCTGGGATTACAGGCGTGACCCACCATGCCCGGCTTCAGAGAAACTTAAAGAAAATTACCCTTTGAAAGTTTTCCTCTTTGGCCTGTTCCCACCACCCTGTCCTCCTGTACCTTCTATAGATTTCCATTTCCGTTAGGTTCTTGTCATTCTTCCATTGTGTATGTGATTCAAAAACTTAAAAATAGGGCCGGAGGGTTAGCTTAGTGGTTCCGGCGCCTGCCTCGCAAACGCAAGGTCCTGAGTTCGATCCCGGTAACCACATATAATGCTGGGCATGGAGACTCACGCCCACCAGCAATCAATGCCACACACCACAGTGCCGGGTGTGGTGGTTCACGCCTGTAATCCCAGCACTCGGGAGGCAGAGACAGGCGGATTGCCGAGTTTGAGGCTTGCCTGGGCTATATAGTGAGCTCAGAGCCAGCCTGAACTACAAAGCGAGACCCTGTCTCAAAAAAAAAAAGAAAAAACAACTTTAAAATAATACTCATTTTCCTCTCTCCTTAGAAAAGATGCCAACTAAATGTTGTTTTACACCTTGATTTTACATTGAGCAATATATTATTAAGTTTTGCAGGTTGACACTAGAGAGCTCTTGTCCTTTTTAGGACTGCATAGTATTCCACTTTAGGATTATCTGTGTTCCATTATATAGGTTCCTTGGAGTTACTAAATCTATCTCCTCCAAACAGATCCTTAATTCTTTCAGTCTTCTACCATTCCAAAGTGCCAGTGAATGACTCTTGTTAAACATTTTATGACAAAGAATGTTTTGGTCCTTATTAATTTAAGCGAGTTTTTCCACTCTCCTTCAAAGATACTGTTTATTCAGGAGCGAATGAATGAACTTGATGGAAGCACCCTGTACATTGCTCCCCAGGGAAATGCTAGGATTGTGCCTTTAAGCAGAAATCCTAAGGTAGACCTTATGACGGTGTCTTATTTCACTGAGAATAATAGTTTATCACAAAGCCTGAAGCTGGATAAAATCATTTTATGTTATTTCAAAGAGCCTTTAAAAGGCTGTTTGAGTTCTGAGAGGTCCCAGGACCAGGATGATACAGGTCCGCTGAGAATTCCCTGGAAACACAAACTTTCATCCCTGACCTGTCGAACCAGAGGCCCCAAGTGAAGGGCATAGCAGTGTGGATCTAATTCCCGGCGATTCTGAGCATGCTCCAGCTTGAGAGCCGCGGCCTCGGAACTCCTGCTTGATTGTGTCATGTCCAGTCACAACCCCACAGGCTGCCTTCGGGGTGCCAGCGTGGGTCCTGAGCCTCCTGACAAGGGAAGACATAGACCGGCAGGAAATGACAGTGTCTTTCTGTTGATGCTGGAATTCTTGAGCAGGAAACTTTGCTGGGGTTTTTTTCCAGAAGTCTCAAAGTCACTCGAGCTCTGGGCTCGTATGTGCACCATCCAAAATTCTGCTCTCTGGGTCAGTGCTTACCTTTGTCATACAATTAAAAACCAGCAAAACTGGTTCCTATAATATGCTAGGAAGTTCTGTGGTGCTTCAGACTTGTCTAACTCCTACAAAAGCATCATTGTTCCATCACATACCTTCCCCTTCTGCCTTTAAAAATAATTTGATACCAAAACGGAGTACCTATTTATCTGGGATGACTGTTAGGCACACCAAATTGGGACTTTCTGTATGACACGGTGAGGCTGGAGTCCCACAACATTGGTCACCTCTGAGCCTCATTCCCAACCACAGTACTGCTGAAGCTTTTCAAGACATTCCAGTCTCTGGTAGCATTGAGAAATCCTGCTACTCCAGGCCACATCCGTACAACTAAATCCGTGTCATGAGGAGGACCCGGGAATCAGGACTTGTCGAAACCTCCTAGTCATTTCCAGTGTGTATCCAAGTTTGAATCCAGGACTTAATGCATTTGTTTGAAAGTAAATTTGGTTATTATAACAGAGACCAAATTATCACATGCAAGACAGTGGTCCTAAACGTCAGTACAGTCGGAACACGAAAATTGTGGTTTAACAGCTTGCTTAAAATTTAAATGCACTCCCTTTGGCTTTCTCATGTTTGGAGGAACCTGTGCTGGAGTGTTTGTGTGTGCAGCTTCCCTTTTGCATTGGATAGTCTCGCTGGTTGGTTTTCTTGGCTGCACGCAAAGTGATAAAATGCCAGTGGCTGCCTGTGCCAGGGAGGTCAGGACTGGCCTTTCCTATTTGGCTCCCTTTTGATGTAATTAGCAGATGGAGGCAAACCCTTTATGGAGACTTTGACCTGCACAAGCTTCTGGTGTCTTTCAAGAGTTCCTGGGACCGCTGTGGCCTCTTCTGATCTTTTCCTGCCCTTTGACCTTCGAGATGTTGCCCTGTCCACAGAAGCAGTTGATGAGCCAGCATAGAAGTCCATGGTTTTATTTTATTGACCCTGTCGCCCAGTTTTCCCTGCAGCGAGTCCTAGATATGTGGCTGAAAGAGAAGATGAGAATGAAGCACAGAGCTTTTCTAAACATCTGTTTCGCCTGCAGGCGGGGCACCGGCTCGCCATAATGTGAAGGTTGTTTGCGCTGGTCTTGGTGCAGGGGTGTCGCGAGTGCTTTCACAAGGGTACCATTTAGTGAGAAACAGTGTGGCAGTACCGTGGGGACACAGAGAAATTCTCTCATCCCTTTTACAACTCCAGGCAGTTTTAGGACCAAACCCTTGGGAACCCGGGGAAGAGCTTGAGCGATAACATGGTGGCCAGGGCAGGCCAGGACCAACTCCTCCAGTTGCAGGAGCTGAGGAAAGAACTGTGTCTGGCAAATTGAGACACTTGGGGTGTTCTTTAATGTTTGCTTAAGGATCTGTGGTATCTTATGAGGTATATTTTCCCTCTTTGGGCTCTTAACTGAGACGGGGTCAAAGTTTCTGGTACACACACAGTGCGTATGCCAAGTCCTAGTCAGACTTGATCAGAGATGGAAAGCGTAAAGTAAACAGGGCGAAGGAAACTCATTAACTTCATTACTGTGCGAGGCTTCATGCACTCTGATGGGCATTCAGGCTTTGGGATGCATTCCAGGGAATAGTCTAGTGTCTCTTCAGTTTGCACAGATGAAGAAACTGAGGCCCAGAGAGGATTATAACATGGCCAGACTTCCTTGCCATTCCTTCGGTCTTCAGTTTTAAAAACAGGAGTTTTGTTTTACAAACTGACAACAATTTATACCTTAACTGGAAGTCTGTTCTTGTAGCTTCTTGCTTTACTCATCTTTGTAACCCACTCCAAATACACTGTCATAAAGAGGACTTTACTAAATTGGAAAATAATTCAAATAGCCCTGTCTCTTCTGTCCTGCTTTTTATGAAGTGGCTGCCCCCACACACGTACTTCGGTGAGCAATGCAGTCAGCGAATACAAATAGAAGTAGTTCTGTATAAAAAATGATAATCACTCCACCAGAACCTAAGTTAGTACAAGATCATTAACCATATGTCTGACAAAATGACTGGAGTGTTTTGTTTTGTTTTGTTTTGTTTTAAATTAGGTGCTCTTAATTTATAGTGTTCTCAGATGTGTAAATCTGGCTGATTTATAGAGATCAGGAGGTTTTATCACACAGATAAGTACAGATGCTAGATAGTTACTATGCATTTAGCAGAGAGGTCCCCCCAGTAAAGGCACACTGCAGATGAACCACAGGAACGGGAGGATCTCAAGCAGACGAGGCTCAGGAATGAAGCACTGTTCGCAGTGAGAAAATATCTATTGAGTAGTGTCAACTGCCTAGAACTTTGTACTTTGTTATTGATTTTCTCATTAGTAAAGGATGGTATTGTCACTGTCCCCTTCCTGCACAACAAAGTAACATTTTTTTCCAAAACTCATTCAAAAAACATTTTTCTCTCTATATATATTAATTGGCTTCATCTTAGCAAGTTTATATGTTTTCAGAGCTGTAGGATGACCACCGTTCCAGCCCACCTTTTCTCATAGTGTCTTTTCCTCATCTATTTTCAATATCTTTTTATGAACATTTGAAAAATGAACCTGATTTCATAAGTGTTCCTTAGTAATCAGCCTGAGGCCTTCTTTGGATTTTTCTTCTGAACCCCAAAGCTAATGTGGCTCATTGTGAAGTAGGAAAAATCTAACAAAGACCTTGTTCTGAACTTTTCCTGGGGAAGTGAGAGGCTCCTGGACCATAACCTCTATCAAAATGTTTGCCCACGTAACTGTAACAGAGAGTTAAAGTCCAGTTGTGTGTGAGGACCTGGGGAGTCATAAAATTACACAATGCAACTGGAAAAATTTTGACTCCTTTCAAAGAACTGTGCTTTTTCTACCTTGATGGCCCGATTGTTTTGCCCAACAGATGTAAAAAAAGAAAACCTACTGTGTGACCTCAGATGGAGGGGTCTTGAAATCCTGGTCAGAACTGGTAGCCCAAGTGGTCCTGGGCACAGCCTGACTCCTTCTTGGCTATTTGGGCAGCTCAGTCTGTGGAAAATGGCTGCCTAGTGGGCCAAAGTATTTCTATTCCTTGATGGTGTTGCTTGTAAGAAAGTTGAGTTCTCATCTTAGCACTAATACCTGTCTTCGTGGGACTTTACTCCCTTCCGAAGAGCTCTATTCTATTCTGTAAGCACTAGGAGATTTCTCAAAACTAGCTGGGTCTGTTGGTGAAACTACCATAACACAGGGGTTAAACTATGGCTTTTCTCTATGTGGGTAGATATTTCACATTTTGTTCCCCAGAAAAGACTCCAAGGTGTTTCTCTGGAATTCATTGGGAAAAATAATTACGATAATGGAGGATCGTCCATTCTGTGCTTTGGTCTGTGTGTTTCAGGATGACTCTCCCACCTCCAATTTATTTAATCCTGTATTTACCTTTTGGGAGAGTCACAAAAGGGGATTTGTACAAGATTTTCCAGACATGTTTGCTCCATAGAGACCTAGCCAGGAAGAGCTTGAGTAGGAAGAACAGCCTGAGGGGAGAATCACGACCAGAGGAGACTTAGTTTCTCTTCCGAAATCCTGGGATCACCTAACTATAGGAGGTGGAGACCTGCTACTGTAGGCAAGTTCGACAGTCCCTGACATCCTGCTTCTCCCTTCCTTCCTCTTACCCTTCATTCATTCACCAAATTCTGTTCTGATTCCATCTGCCTGGGGCATCTCCCAGCCCTGTTAGTCTTCCCTCAACTTCTGGTTCTTTCATGACAGCCTTTCTAGGAATGAACCCTGAATACACACTTTTGAATCTTTTTCTTTTTTCCTTTGCTGGGTGAAGCAAAGATATACTTTAGCTGTAAAACACTGCAGCTTCATAATCTTCTATAATGCAGGAATATAATACACAATGATTTATGTAACCATTCCCTTATTAATAAGCAACAGACAGGTGGTTTTTAGCTTCTCTGTATAAAGCTGTAATAAACATCTTTGTGCATACCTCTGTGCATATTTCTTAATATCTATTTCCCATAACTCCATTCCCACTTTTTGCATTATTATTAAGGAGATTTAGATACAAGAGGGAAAAGACTTACATATTTACCTGGGTGGTTATCATTTGTATGCTCTTTATTCCCTTGTATAGATGCATATTCCCATGTGCATCATTTCTTTTTGCTGAAGGCCTTCCTTAACATTCCCTCTAGTTAGATCTTATTGATAAGGATTTTTAGGTTTCTGAACACTGTGAACATCTCCATTTTGCCTATTTTGGATGCTATTTTTGCTAGGTATGGAATTCAGGATTGACAGATTCTTTATCTTTGTTACTTGCTAAGCAGTCCTCTGAGTTCCTTGTTATAAATGATAAAATGCTGGGTTTTGTTTCTGTATTTGTAATCTTGTCATTGTCTTACCATTCAAGATTTTTTTTCTCCCCTTTGGTAGAGATTTGGAGCAATCTGATCATCTGTGCTTTTACGTTGGGTTTTGGGTCAATTGAATTTTTTGAATCTTGATTATGTCATATTATATCTGCTTAACTTTTTAAAATATGGAATATAGAAACTTGTACTTTTTCCTGTTTTGCTGTGTTGAGTCTAACATTGTGTTTCTGGACTGGTGTCAATTGGTTGATTTTTTTTTCTCCTTCATATGGGTCATATTTTTATAACCATATTCAATGCTAGTCATTGTTAGCTCCTGAACGCTTTGTATTTCTGTAAATACTCATTATCTGAGGTGCAGTTAGCTTTCTTAGGAACAGTTTGATACTTCAGGTCTTGCTTTGTTAGAAGGGACCAGAACGATATTTCTGCTCAAGCTAATTTTTAATTTTGCCTTGCCAGGGATGCAACACCTGTGTGCGTGTCATATGCCTCACGCATTACAAGGGGTTTGTAGTCTGACTGGTAAGAGCAGGCACAGGAGCTCTGTGCACTGCTTGCTGTCTTCCAGAGGGACCTTGTAGAGATCTTCACGCTGTTTAGCTGTCTTCTCGCCAGTGTTCCTTGTGGATTCTAGCTGCTAGCCTTCCCAGATTCAACTTGTAGCTTTCCTGCCTCAGCCTTCCAAAATGCTGGTATTACCGGTGTGTAGCACCTCGCCTAGCTTATTGACATCTTCCAACCTCCAAAAACGGAATGAGTTTGCTATTGAGTGAGAGTCGAGCACGCAGGAACACAGCGCAGCAGGTCTTGGCCTCCACGTCGTTTGTGTTAGGTGTTCCGGTATGATGTAACGCACGCACATACCAACTTCCTACCTTTTGCTTTTTCTTAAAAAAAATTTCTGTGTGTGAAGGGGGTTCCCCAGTCAATTCTTAGGGTTAACTCTTCACATAAAGTTCTTACTTCCTAGAGTCCTGTTATCATGTTCCTGCCCCGGAGGACAGTTTGTTACCCTGTGGCCACCAGGACAGAGTCCTTTGGAGCCTAATGGTAGTTAAATGCGTACTCATTTGCTGAGATTGAGTGCGGCGGCCCTGTGCTTCCTGCTTTTTCAGCACCTGCATCCTGAAAGGCACCACTGTGAGCTGGACCAGTTTAGATCCAGGCGTTATTTTGATGTGTCACCACAACTCAGTGGGGAAAAAATTTTCTGAGAGATGTTTTAACGCTAGTATTGAAGCTGTTGGACAACTACTTTAAAATAGATCTGTCAAACCCATAGTAAGAAACTGTTTATAGTTCTTCATTGTTCCTATAAACTCTTTTTAGCTGTGAGTGGTTGAGGACATAAAAAGGAATATCTTCATCCTTTTCTACGCGTGGGATTAGGTCCAACTGTTCACATGGATAATTCAAAATTGCTTTCATTTTTAGTACATGTCCTTAGTCCTCAAATAAAAGACTAAGTACTACAGAGACTTGTAATTCCATTCCCTGAAAAGATGATTGGCTCTCTCTCACATCATAAAATTTTGGAATTTAGTATAAGCAATATAGCTATCCTTTCATAAAAACATAAGTAAATTGCAGGAGGAGTTTGTCCCAAGAGCCTGTAAATAACTCCATGGAACAAATCTGGCCCATTGCCTGTTTTGTAAATAAAGTTTTATTGGAACACAGCCTAGCCCATCACTTTTTCCTCCCTATGGGCCACTCTTTGGCTACCGAGGCAGTTAGTAGCTGCAATAGAGCTACCTGTGTGTCTCCGGCAATGTATAAGAGTCATGGTCTTGCCCTTTACAGAAAATGTTTGCTAGCTCCTGTTTCATCCCACTGGTGAAAAAAAACAAATAAAAAGTCTTAAGACCAAAAAGTAAGACTGAGAAAGGGAAAGACCCTCAGTATTAGTGCTAAAGTGGGAGATTCTAGTACCTATCACAGGGAAATGTGACAGAATTGTGGTGTGTTTCAAACTGCCCATCACTGATCTACTTTTAGTACTTCTGCCAGTCTTTAAATTGGGAATGTCAACGTCTGCACAGAACTCTCAAATTCCCTTTCATGGGCAGTAGTTATGGTTAGCAGTAATTTTTCTCTTTTTTAATTTTTTTTTTTTTTGAGACAGTCTTACTTTGTAGTTCAGGCTGGCCCTGAGCTCACTATGTAGCCCAGACAAGCCTCGACCTCAGCAGTCCTCCTGTCTCTGCCTCCCAAGTGCTGGGAGTACAGGCGTGAGCCACCACGCCCGGCAGGTTAGCAGTAATTTTGAAGAAACACCACATGAGAAATCTGATAATATGAGCATATTTTAAACCCTCTCATAAGTTAAGAGTATAATTGCATTGTTTTCCCCACTGGTTTTGTAAAAGCATATAAAACATAGGCTTAAGATAAAACAGTGAAGCTTTAGCATTGTGGCCTTCTTAGATCTCACGTCACTAATATACACTGTGACTCACAAATCCACAGGGTCATTATAGCATTTTTCATTATCAAAAATGTTACTCATTTTCCCTGACTTCCTCTGAGTAACATTAGTTCTATTTAATTTGTTAATCAGGTCCTGCTCTGAAGCTGCCTATCCATTTACTCTTAATTTGCTGTAGAGTCAGAATTAATCTGAAACCAGTTTTAGGGGATTTATGCCTTTTAGGATCAATATTCAGTAGGGTAAAGACTTAAGTAGGGAAGATATTAGTGCTTCAGCAATTATTTCATGCAAATGAAACTCTAGCCTCCGTTATGTGAGTTCACTTTGGATAATACAGTGCTCTACACATCATGGGTGGCAAGTGTGAGGAACACTTCTGCTTCGAAAGGCAGATTTATCATACATGTTATCTCCTATCCCTAGAGGTTCTATGAAAAGAATAATCTTTTTTTTTTTTTTTAATTTTTTTCTTTTTGAGACAGTGTCTCCCTGTGTAGTTCAGGTTGGCTCTGAGCTCACTATGTAGCCCAGGCAAGCCTGGAACTCAGCAATCCTCCTGTCTCTGCCTCCCGAGTGCTGGGATTACAGGCGTAAGCCACCACGCCAGGCTCTGTGGGATGTGGTACTCACTGCTGGTGGGCGTGAGTCACCACGCCCAGCATTGTTGTATGTGGTTACCGGGGATCGAACTCAGGACCTAGCACTTGCGAGGAGGCGCTGGAACCACTGGGCTAAATCTCTGGCCCTAAGAATAATCTTTTTAAAAATTATTGAAAATAAGAGTGGGCCCTTGGCCATTGCTATTTACTTGCTGGGGATACACAAAAGAATTAGAAGATTTATATCACAGCAACATATGTGCACCCGAGTTTATAGCAGCTCAGTTCATGATAGCTAAATCTTGGATACGACCCAAATGCCCATCAACTCTAGACTGGATAAAGAAGATGTGGGGTTCTTTTCCTATAAATGGAGTATTACTCTGCCATAAGAAATAATAATCTTGGGTTATTTATACTCAAATGGACATAACTTAAGGACACTCATAAATGAAATAAATATGTCACAGATGTGTAAATATATCTTTTCTCTGGTATGAGAAACTGGAGATGTAAATGAGTTCTAGAATGCATTATAGGTATTGTGAAATAGTAAATATTCAAAGGGAAATAGGTTTCGGGGTGAGTAATGAGGGGAAAGAAAAAAATTGATGGTTAAAAAAGGAAACAAAGCTTATGTATACAAGGGTAGGGTGTGTAAGAAGAGGAGAAAATGAGAAATCATGTCATGTACTGTACAAATTCTCAATCTTGAGCGTAATCATGATGTATATATATCATGATGTATATCATGATGTAATCATGTATATCATGATGTAATCATGATGTATATATGTACATATATATATATAATGTACCCATAAAGATTCAAATTTTAAAGAGAAGAGTGGACCCTTGGTGGAAAAGATAACTGCACAGACCACTGGAACACCAAGGATGAATGGAATAACAGTGAGAGGGCACTCTAGCTAAAGATCCCATCAGTCTGTTGGTAGAGTCACAGAGATTTTGGTATGATATAAAACCAGGTGTGAAAAGGGGACTCTAGTAAAAGTCCTTCTGGTGGTCACCTTTCTGCCACTGTAACAAAGGAAGAATTGAATACGGCACGTGGTTTTAGAAGTTTCAGTCCATGGTCAACCATCTCAGGGCCAAAACATGGTAGAGGAAAGCTGCTCCATCCCTAGCAGCTGGGAAGGAAGAAGAACTGGACAGAAAATGTTGGCCAGCTCCTGTTGCATTCCACTGGTAAAAAAAAATAAAATAAAATAAAAGTCTTAAGACCAAAAAGTAAGGCTGAGAAAGGGAGAGACCTCAATATTAGCGCTACAGTGGGAGATTGAGGTACCCATCACAGGGAAATGTGACAGAATTGCCGTGGGGAAGGGCCTGAGACAAGTGCGCCTTTCATAGGCACAGCCCCAGTGACCTGCTTCCTCCAGCCAGGGCCCACTCACTCCTCCTGGCAGTGCATTTAGCAATGACCTGATCCGTTGGTGTGGTCAGTGCCCCATGGCCTAATCAACTCTCAGAAGCCCACTTCTGAACACGTGAGCTTCAAGGGGAACTTTTTATTGTTATGTTTGCAATATTTAATCATTACATTCATTTTGGGGCATCGATATGTGCGTGTGTCTTGATTATTTTCAGTGTTTACTCCCCCACAATCCCCTTTTCCTTAGTCTCCTCTGTTTTCAATAAACCTGCCTTTCTGTGTCTTTTTATCTCTTCTTTATTTTATTCTTTATTTATATTTTGGGTGTCTAATAACAGAAACCATGCGGTATTCTACTTTCTGTGTCTGACTTATTTCACTTAACATTATGGTCTGAAGGTTCATCTGTTTTCTTGCAAATGACATGATTTATTTCTTTTTTATGGCTGAGTAAAATTCTCAACATGTTCTCCATTCGCCTGTTGGTGAGAATCTGTTTTCAGGACTTAGCTATTGAAGGTATGTATGTATCACTATAGTGTGATGTCTTTTAACTCTTTCAGGAATATGCCCGGGAGAGGTACAACTGTATGAAATGGGATTTCTACTGATTCCCATAGTGGTTGTACTGATTTACATTTCTACCGTTATAGAAAAGTTAGTTTTTTCTCCACATCCTCACCAGCATTTATTTGTTTGTGTTCTTGGAGTAAGATGGAATCCTTGTATCGTTTTGAGTTGTTTTGATTTGCATTTCCATAATGACTAGAAATGATTAACATTTTTCCATGTAGTAATTGGCCATTTATACCTTTGAGAATTGTCTGTTCACTTTATTTGCCCATTTTTTAATTCTTGTTACTGGGATGAATTAATTTTTTTGAGTTATTTGTGTATTAGATATCAGTCTTCTAGCTGAAGAATACCTGGCAAAAATTTTTCCTTTGTTCTGTAGATTATCTTTTCACTGATTGTTTACTTTGCTATGCAGAAGTTTTTCAGTTTGATGTAACTTCCTTTGTTGGTTCTTCCTATTAGTTCTCATGCCATGGCAATTACATTCTGGAAGTCTTTGCTTGTGCTTGTGGCTTCAAGTGTTTCCCCTAGGTTATCATTCAGAAGTTCTATTGTCCATTTTTAGATCTAGTCTTTGATTTATTTTGATTTGATTTTAGTAGAAGATGAAATAGATCAGTCTACTTTCATTCTTCTGTGCTTGGATAACCACTTTTCCTAGCATCATTTCTTAAAAATGCAATCTTTTCTTCAGCATGTTTTTGGCCCCTTTATTAAAAAATCAAATGGCTGAAGGCACATGGTGTTGTTCCTGTGAATTCTATTCTATTCATTTGTCTACGTGTCTTACATTTGTGCCGGCATGATGATGTTTTTGTTAACACAGATCATAATACAACCTGAAATCTAGAATCATGACGCCTCCCTCTTTGCTCTTTTTCTCAGGGTTGCTTTATCTATTCTGGATCTTCTAGTTTCATATAATTTTAGGATTTTTTTACTAGTTCTACATAGATTATAATTGTTTTCCTGATTTGTTTATCTCAGTAAGTTTGTTATTGATGTACAAGAACACTATCGATTTTTATGTGTTGACTTTGTGTCCTGCCAAGCTGCTGAATTTGTTTTTGGCTGTAAAAATCTTCTGGTAGAGTTTTGGGGGTATTTCATTTGTTTGTTTTATTTTGTTTTGTTATTCTTCTCTGTAAAGGCTCTTATCACTTCTACATAGAGGTAATTTAACTTTCTTTCCTTTTTGTACCTCTTTTGGAATTTCTTTCAATTGCATGATTGCACTGGCTAGAGTTTTGAGTACTGTTTTGAACAGGAATGCTCAAAGTAGATACCTTTGCTTGTTTCCAATTTTAGATGAACTTTTTTATTTCCCAATTTAGTGTAGTGTTCCAGTAGATTTGTCATAAATAGCTTCTTATCAGTTTAAGATCATATCCATTATTTTTGTCAGGTTTTTTTTTTTTTATCATGAAACAATGTTGAATTTTGTAAAAGATTTGCCTACAGGGCCGGAGATTTAGCTCAGAGGTTCTGGCGCCTGCCTCGCAAGCACAAGGTCCTGAGTTCGATCCCGGTAACCACGTACAACGATGCTGGGCGTGACTCACATCCACCAGCAATCAACCAGCAATCAGCACCACATTCTACAGTGCTGGGCGTGGTGGCTCATGCCTGTAATCCCAGCACTCGGGAGGCAGAGACTGGAGGATTGCTGAGTTCCAGGCTTATCTGGGCTACATAGTGAGCTCAGGGCCAGCCTGAACTACAAAGCGAGACCCCTGTCTCAAAAAAAAAAAAAAAAAGATTTGCCTACATCTGTTAAGATGATACCACCATTTTATCTTTGATTCTGTTTTTGCGGTAAATTACGTTTATTGATTTATGCATCTTATACCATTCTTGCATCCCTTAGTCATTTTTCTTTTTTAGCAATTTATTAAATTATGATTGTGAGTGTCTTGAGGATTTTTATATCTATTCAAGGATCTTGGCCTGTAGTTTTCTATTTTTATTAAGTCTTTGTCTAATTTTGGTTACAGGGTAATGCTAGTAGCTTCCTGGAATGAATTTGAACACATTCCTTCCCTTTTGACTCCATGGAAAAGTTTGAGGTGTATTAATGTTAGTGCTCAGTGTTTCTAAAGTTCTGATAAAATATAGCAATGAATCCTTTGGCTTTT
This sequence comes from Thryonomys swinderianus, assembly GCA_004025085.1. Classification (NCBI taxonomy): domain Eukaryota; kingdom Metazoa; phylum Chordata; class Mammalia; order Rodentia; family Thryonomyidae; genus Thryonomys; species Thryonomys swinderianus. The sequence goes on along the minus strand of PVIC010023549.1, from coordinate 4,389 downwards.
CTTAGTTGATAAGAGTTTTTATTAACTGCTGTGTTTGGAAGCAATATATAATATTCTTATATTTTTCCTCTGCTTTTCTGTTTATTGGCTTTGTGGATTTGGGCAGATTCATACAAGTATACAACATACTTTGATCACTTTCATATGCACATCCTTTTTTTTGGGAGACATTTTTGATCCAAATAACAGTCCATATGTTGAATGAATGTCCACAATCTTAAGAATTTCCCCTCTAGACAATAACTTTTTGAGAAATCTCTGGCTCCATTCTGGCACTGAAGGATACTATCCCAGGCTTCATCCATTCACTGTAAGGGTCCAAATCGACAAGTGTGGCTATGTCCACGTAGCTCCCAACTATCATTGTTACTGGTTCACTGTTAATATGAGCAGACTGGAAGCATGACCAGACATTTGAGAAGAGACTACATCAGTTTGTTTCTTGTTGTGTGGTGAATCCAGGGTCTTCTGCGGGGCTTGAACTTCTAATCCTTTTGCCTCAGCCTCTCAGAGGATTGGGATTGCAGGCATGTGTCACCGTACCTAGTTTGTTTTCTTGTTTGCTTTGTTTCATTGTTTTTAAAAGTGACTATGGAGAAAACATGAAATAGGAAATACGTTGTTACAGAATGAGTTCCATCATTAATGAAAAGATAATTTATTCATGAAGCAAAAGCAGGATGTCATAGAAATAGGTAGATCAGAGAGCAAAACAAATGTCCTAAAGATTAAAAATGCAGTTATCTGAAGAATAGATGCTAAATTTAAGATAGGACAAGAAAAATGGATGAAAAATGAAAAAGATCAAGAAATGAAAAATAAGATCCTCAAAGATCAGTCAGTCTAACACTAAGAATTCCTGGCAAATTTGCAATAGTAAGAGAAAATGATTTAAAGTATAAATACTTCCTGAGCCAAGAGTATGACTCAGTGGGAGAGAGCTTGCCTAATATATAAAAATAAAATACAGTTTTATTTTAATAAATATAAATGTTTTTCATAGCAGAGGGTCAGGAAGGCCCACACGTAATGAAAAAGGATGAACAGTACATTTTATAGAATTTTATGATAAAGGTTAGACAAGCTTAGAAACTTCCAGAGTGGTTAAAAATCAGACCTTGGGGAAGGACCCAGTGGTAGAATGCTTGCCTAGTATGTGTGAGGCCCTGGGCTCAATCCCTAACACCATTAAATTTTTTTTTTAATTTAAGGATTTTTCAAAAAAATGAAAATCAGATTAAGTGCATGTTTCTTACCACCAACACATATATTTAAGAAAACAATGACTTGCTAGATGTCGTGGTGCATACCTATAATCCCTGCTGCTCAGGGGGCTGATGCAGGAAGATCAACTGAGCCCTTATCTCAGAATTCAAAATAAAATATTTTAAGGGCAAGGATGGATGTAGGTCATTATTCAATTGCAGGGGTTAAGTCCCCAGTACAAAAAGGAAAGGAAGAATAAAGAAAAGGAACAGAAAGGACCCATTGAAACAAATAAATACCTTCACAATTCTAAGGACAACTGATGTTCAACTTTGAGTTCAGTCCTCAGCCAGACCATCAAGTATGAGGATACAATGCACGGTTTTCGATATGTCAGGACTCAGACTTTACCTTGCATGCTACTGTTTGGGTGTGTTCCAGGAAGGCAATTGAATGATAACGGGATCAGAAAGCTGACTCTGTTGTAAGCCTAGGAACCAACTCTGGCTCATAGCAGTCCTGCTGCAGCTGCCCAGAAGCTGGAAAAGAGTGTGTGTTTCCAGCTTCTCTAAGCAGGTGAGTGTACCTCAGACAGAAACCAATACAGGCTAAACAGAGGAGGGGGAGGTCCAGAGCTGGGCAGTCAAAATCACAGATATCCACCACAGATTGCCACAAGTACATACAGTGAGGAAAGATCACAGAACGACATCCCTGCGGATGACCACAGAGCAGTTCAGTCCAGCTCTAAACAGTAGCAAGACAGGGAATTTTAGCAGGAGGAAAAGTAAGAACTTGATAGAATGGTTGATAAGATGGAGAATTAGGAAGCAGTTGGATGGTGTGGTGATGGGAACTGGGACCAATTTAATGCTGTTTATACTTAATACATATATAATCATGATCTACAGTACTTGCTTTTACTTATCCAAAAGTAACACTGTGACTAATGGGAGCTGGGGTAACATCAAAGACTATTACAAAAATTAAAATAGCTAAATCAAGAAATAACCGCATAGGGCTGGAGATTTAGCTCAGTGATTCCGGTGCCTGCCTCGCAAGCGCAAGGCCCTGAGTTCGATCCCGGTAACCACATACATTGCTGGGCATGGTGACTCACACCCACCAGCAATCAATACCACATAGCACAGTGCCGGGTATGGTGGCTCACTCCTGTAATCCCAGCACTCGGGAGGCAGAGGCAGGAGGATTGCTGAGTTCCAGGCTTGCCTGGGCTACATAGTGAGCTCAGGGCCAGCCTGAACTACAAAGTGAGACCCTGTCAAAAAAAAAAAAGAAAAGAAATAACCACATAGGCATATTTAGAGACACTGATGTGACTATCTGAAAATGAGCCATTTTTAAGCTCTTTGAGCTAGTAGAGTTCTTAAAGTCATGTGCATCTGGTGATATTTAGATTATCTTAAATTATTCTTTAGCACAATATAAATGTATATACCATTGAAGGCATGCTCTCACTAGGTGATGAATGGCTTCTAATTCAAAATTTATGAGGCATGGGCTGGAGGATTAGCTCAGTGGTTCTGGCGCCTGCCTCGCAAGTGCAAGGTCCTGAGTTCGATCCCCGGTAACCACGTACAATGCTGGGCGTGGAGACTCATGCCCACCAGCAATCAATACCACATACCACAGGCCAGGTGTGGTGGCTCACACCTGTAATCCCAACACTCAGGAGGCAGAGGCAGGAGGACTGCTAAGTTCGAGGCTTGCCTGGGCTATATAGTGAGCTCAGAGCCAGCCTGAACTACAAAGCGAGACCCTGTCTCAAAAAAAAAAAAATTTTTATGAGGCATCTTGAAAGGATTTTTCATTTTAAACATTCAAGGGCTACTAGACTCCTAAGTTAGCCAGGCATACTTATAACTGAAGATAAAGTCCTCTCGATGGTTTAAAAGCAAGGGAGGAAATATGACCAGACTAACAAACTTGGGATCTATCTTCCTAATCCATCCAAGAAACGGTGGGGAAGTTTAGCTGGGGCTTTCTGCTTGTCTGTTCAGTTTGCTCTTTTGGTTTCTGAGAGGCCTCTTACCTAACAGTTTACAGAACATTTTTTTTTCTGGAATTCTGGACTTGGCCCTTTGTCTCTCTCTCTCTCTCTCTCTCTCTCTCTCTCTCTCTCTCTCTCTCTCTCTCTCTCTCTCTCTCTAACAAAAAGCTAGAGAAGGCCTTCTATCTCAGGGTAGGACAGCTCATTTCAATGCCAAGTTGACCCTGGGAAAGTGGTTAGGTGCGTGGCATGGGAAGGACCAAAAGCTGGCCCCTTCTTTGTTCTTCTGCATGCAAAGCCCTCCTGCCTACCAGCGCCATCATTCCAGGGCTCTGCCAGGGCTCCTCTGAGTCTCCGTGCTCTGTCCTTTTGCAGGGACACACAGCCTCCCAGCTTCATTCCTTCTCTTCAGGATAAGGCCCATTCACCCAGAAAGGGCCCAGTGTCACTGCTGTGACTCGTTTTTCCCAGAGCTTCAAAACTTTCTCCATCCGTCCCTGCTTTGTGCCCTTCTGGTCGCAGCTGTGGGCTGACTGCAGTATTTATAAAGAATTTCTCAGTATTTTGTTTGCCTGTACCCTCCAATCGCAGGGACCACTGTGTCACCTGTACAGTCGTCTGTCTGTCCAGGGCCTAGTAGACAGCAGGCTTTTCATTAATGTTTGAATGATCTGGAAAGTGGTTAGGTAGTTAATACATAGTCACAGTTGGAAACTAGGTGATCTTAAAATCCCCATGCCCTGACCCAGTGGCTAGACTCCAAGGAAGATTCTATAGTAGCCTGGTCTCTAGCTGTGAACTCTCTCCTTGGGATCATTTGACTATTGTACTTGTCTTGATTCTCATTCTTTTTGTTTTCATTTTATTTTATTCTTCTTTCTTTTCTCAAATGCCCTGTCTCATCTCTGGCCATGAGACAAAATATGTCATTTATCTAGTTTTTCCCTGACCCAGATGGCCTCCAGGGGGGAAAGAGTTTCTTCAGCTTTCAGTTTGTTAGAAGTACTGCAGGTCGGGTCTTGTTCCTGATTTAATTTTTCCTGTGACTTAGTTCCATAGTGATTCAGAAAATCCTTTCTCACCACAAAGTCTATTCATCCCAGCTGTGTTTTGAACCCATACACACAGATTGATACATACGACTTGGAGTAGTCTAAAAAATAAACCACCAG